>VMDO01009736.1:6166-75651 GCA_007922755.1 Pedetes capensis
ATATATATATATATATATATATATATATATATATATATATATATCTGTGTCTGTATCTATCTGTATACTCACATGCATATATATGTATATACATACACACACACTATATATGTGTATATGCACCCACACATATATCTATGTATATCTGTCTATCCATTATTTTAAAAAAGATAGGATCTCACTCTTTATCCCAGACTAGCCATAAACCCTCTATCTTCCTGCCTCTACCTCCTAAGTGCTGAAATTACAGGCACGTGTCACCACTCAGGGCTTGTGAAGAACTATTTATCAAACCTATTCTGAAATGTTCTACTATATTTCTTCTAAAAGTTTTATAGTTTCACATTTAAAATTGATCTACAACATATTTTGAACTGATGATATTAAAAATGTGAAGCTTAGGTCATGGTTCAATTTTTGGCCTATAGGTACCAAATTGCTCCAGGGTTTTATATATTAAAAAAAATGCCAGCAGCCATAGCCCTGTGGCATCTGATCCTGTCAGATCTCAGAAGCTAAGCAGGGTCAGGCCTGGTTAGTACTTGGATGGGAGACCACCTGGGAATACCAGGTGCTGTAGGCTTGGGAGAAGGACCCAGCAACCCACTCCCAAAAATCAGTCCACCACTGAAAACTGTATGAACAGTAGAGAAGCACTGATAATAGTGTTTTGCCTGTTGTAGGTAGGGTCACTACAAGTTGGATACCTACTCAACTGAGGACATATAACAACAACACACCAGAGTAAAACCTGCCCTGTGTCATGTGAGCCCTGGGCATAAAATTCAGCTCTGCCCTTCCTAGACAAGTCTAAGGAAAAACTCCTGTTGTTTAGTGATCTTTTGTGGCTTAGGGGATATAGAGTCTGGTATCTTTGTTTTGTAAATTGGTTTAATTGGTGTATTTCAAAAGAATGGGCTCATAGGCAGATGCCTGTCAATGATCTGCCTATGTTCAGAACCTGAAGACTCAGGCAGACATCAGTCTTGAGTAGGGTGTGGGGCCCATTAGAATAATGGCCTTCTGATGTCCTGGGAGGCCCATCCCACATCATGGCTGGAAGCAGGAGCCGTTTTTAATCTCCTTCTTCACTGCCCTGCTAATAACTTCCTACCTAACATTCCCTCCTCAAGAGTTGGAATCCTAAAATCATTTAGGAAAGGGGACAATGTATCTTTCCAGCTACTTCTGGCTGAGACAGGGTATAGAGGGATTTAGAATCAAGGAGACCCAGATATATCAGGGTGGATTGTTATAACAGTATAAGGATGAATTGATTTGAAAATGAGAAGAGACAAAGTTAAAGAACAGTTTAGTAGGCAAAGCCCAAATGTTAAATATTATGGTGACCACGATTAATATGAGTATAATCCATTTCCACTAGGAAAATCCAGAAAGTCACTCTCAGAACATTTCACCAAAAGGAGCGGTAGTGTCAGACATGTTGTTGTTAGGTGCTGTCGAGTCGGTATCCGACTCACAGAGATCCTACATACAACAGGCAAAACACTATTGTCAGTACTTCTCTGTTGTTCATAGGGTTTTCAATGGTGGACTGGCTTTTGGGAGTGGGTTGCTGGGTCCATCTCCCAAGCCTACAGCACCTGGTACTCCCAGGTGGTCTCCCGTCCAAGTACTAACTAGGCCTGACCCTGCTTAGCTTCTGAGATCTGACAGGATCAGATGCCACAGGGCTACAGCTGCAGGCATATCAGACATAGTCTGCGCTTAAGTTTGTAAGTCACACAAAGTAGAAGAGACAGTAACAGAATTATCAGGGATATATACAGCATTTAATTTGGATAATGGCACAAGTGCCCCCTTAAGCAGCTGTGAGGATATTAAATAGCCAAATGATTTTGTAGGATAGCTGTGCTCACTGTCTTATGCTTAAGAGTGAGATCCCTTGGACTGTACGAAGTATACTGATGGTTCTATAGTAAGAATGTGGCAAAACACAAAAGAACAACATCAAGAAGAGACCCAGGGTTTCACAAATTAAAAATGAAAAGAGTACAAGGTTACAGTCATTGGACATATGTGATGACATTAACTGTGGCTAAAAGAAAAACAACCAAAGAAGCAATTTAAAACATAAAACAAGGTTATAACTACTGAGAGGTTTATAAATAAGACTTATCTTTGCATTTAATAAGTTAGGATATCTTCTTCCCTCGTTTGAAGAGGACTCAAGTCTTCTGACAGTTCACAGGTGTAAGCAATCTTGTCCTCAGGATGTTTGAGGCTGTGGAGACTCAGAAGGGATGGGTTTATTCAAGAATGGCCCTGGAGTGTTACTGCAGTGAGGGTACTAGGGCCCTTCCATCTGGGAAAAAGCTGATCCAGTGGGGAATCTTTTTTTAGGTCTTTTGTACTATATAGTCTACTGACTGTACGTGGGGCTCACACATTTTATTATCAGGAGCCATAAGAACTTTATTACCATGTTCTAATAAAGCTTTATGTATCATCTCTAAATTAATTCCTGTTTGACACCATGGTCTGTCAGTCTCTTTCCCTGTGTAATAAGGGAATTTTGTTTGTTTGTTTGGTTGGTTGGTTCCTTACAATGTACCACCATTACTTGTATGGGTGGCCAGACAACTTTTAAAAGGGAATCTTTGGTTTGGGACATTTCCAAATGCCCTAAGAGGTCCTATATAATTGATTAAAAGAGAACGAAGCCCCTTGTATTTGAAAGGAAATTAATATTTGTACCTGCTATATTTTTTGTTTGTTTTTGTTTTTTGCAGTACTAGGAGGTTGAACCTAGGGCTTCACGCATGCTCTTGCAAGTGCTGTACCACTGAGCTGCATGCCCAGCACGTACCTGCCATGTGGAGCCGAGGTGCCTTGATGGTTATCTTTTTGGTTGAAGCAGGCCTCACTAGGAAATCTTGGGCAGCTTTCATTCAAGGGTAGCTGTCATTAGAGCTGAGGGGGAGACATCTTGCTTATGCTGGTTTTTCTCTTTGCAGCATTGGCATATCCCTGGGTTGCTCAGGACCCCGTTGAGGGCAGTCCTTTTCCTCAGTGACCTGGATTTCCACAGCAGTGGCTAGAATTGGCTTCTTTAGAATCTTCCTTGTTCTGTCTGGGGTTCCTCAGAGGGGGCAGGTTTTAGTTCACCTGGGGAAATGTATTACTTCCCAGGACTAAAGCCTATCACTTGGGCTGCAATTGCTTTCCCTTCGGCTTTTTGAGCTTCTAGTTTATCTGTGTTTTTGAAAACCCCAAAAGCAAAGTTTAAAAGTTGAGCACTTGGTTATATGGGCAAATATAAAGCATAAGGACACACTCAGATAATACATACACGCCAATGTTGTTGTTGTTGTTGTTAGGTGCCGTCTGAGTCGGTATCCGACTCATAGCGACCCTCATAGGGTTTTCAATGGCTGAGTGCTTCGGGATTGCCTTGGGAGTGGATTGCCAGGCCCTTCTCCCATTTTTGCGGTGCTGGGAATTGAACTTGGGGCCTCAGAGACTGCAGCACAGCGCTCTACCCACTCAGCTAAATCCCAGCCATATGCAAATAGTCATACACAAAAATAGACCAACCCCCAATTTTTTTTTGTAGCTTTCATTTGAATATATCATTCGACAGTTATTTTGAAGTCAGACCATTGAGGCTGGAGATGTAGCTTAGTGGTATTGCACGTGTCTAGCATGTGCAAGGCCCTGGGGTCAATCCCCAGATTATAAAAGAAAAGATGAAAAAAAAAAAAAAAAAAAAAAAGACCATTGGGTGGTTATTTCTTCTATAGCACTAAGCTATCCTTAATCCTAAATTTGTACTTCTACAAGGTTTGACAGTAGAGACAGGGTAAGAAATTTATATCTCAAAGGTACAGAATTTAATTTAACAGTCGTTGGTAAAAGTAAATCAAAAGTAAATCAGCAGTGAGGGAGATACCTATATAGATGGAAATTTTTTTTATAATTTTATTTTTAGGCCAAATTCCTCCAGTTTAAATTTATGTTGAGACTAAATTATATTCTCTATGTTCACTTGTGTATCTAAAAGGAAAAGGAATGAAAGAAAGAAAAAAAAAGAGAAAAACCTGGGATACTTAAGTTATCTGTCAGTTCCCTTTTAGAGACCCTGGACACGGGGTACTGGATTTGTCATTCCAGCGGTGGGTGAGCTGACCAAAGAGTTTGCTTTCCTGATTTATCGGAGGGAGGCTCTAATGAAGGAGCATCTCCCAGTTGAGGGATTTTTGTCTTAGTAATGATTGCTATTATCCCTGGGTCTAGCCTGCATTGTTTACATAGGCCTGTTTTGTCTCTTTGGGGAAGGAAAGCCTGGGTATGGTGCATTTTAACCATTTGTCTATTTTTTTACAAAAAAAAAAGTAGTTTTGTGTTTTCCTATTTTGGCCAAGTCTTTTGGTCCCCTAGTGTGTATTGGCATCACATGGTATGGAAAGGAAAGGTAGACATCTAAGAGGTGAGTGTTTAGGAACTGATGGAGAGCTCTGTATTCAGAAGCGAATACAAGGAGCTCATGGAGAAAACATCCCTTGTGCCTGAGTCTTATCACAACACCATTGAACAATCTGGGCACCCTCCCCCTTTTGCTTGGGAGCCCAGCAATCAGGTGTAGCACACCTTGCTCAATTCCAGAAATTTCTTGGCTGGCAAGAAACAAGGTTCTCATCTTGACTGACAAGAGTCAATTTTCCCTTTTGGCTGGCATAAGTCAACTTTCATTTCTTTGGCTGGCAAGAGCCAAGTTTTCCTTCTTGGCTGGTGTGAGCCAAGTTTCCATGTGTATTCCCTTCACCCCGGCCCTTGGTCAGTGGCTTACAGTTGCTTCTCTCAGATGTCACCTATATTTTCTTCCTGAATCTGGAGAGATCCAGCTGAACATAGACAGACAACTCAAAAGAAAGTGTTGCAGGTCCTGGCCACAAAGTAGTAGAAGCTAGTAGCTGGAGGAGGGGTTCTAAGTTTCCCTTCAGGACTCATTGGTAACTTATGCAAAAGAAGTGCTTCAAAACAAGGGGACCCACCATTTGGGGGTTGGTATTACTTCCCCAAGCAGATATAGAAAACAAAGTAATTTCACCCTATGGCAATAGAGGCACTCTGTTACTGGTAAAGCAGGCATTTTAGGAATAATGCTGTCATTAAATTGGGCTTGGAATAAGACAAATGAGGGAAAAAGATGTTGGATTTCCAAAGTCGATGGGTGATTTATAAAGAAAAAGGGCTGCTCTTGGGAAGAAAAAAAAAAATTTTTTTTTTTTTTGAGCTACTGGGGGTTGAACCCAGAGCCTTGCATGCTCTGCAAGTGCTGGACCACTGAGCTGCACCCTCAGCCCATTTTTTTACTTTTTGATACAGGGTCTCGCTAAGTTATGCAGACTGCCTCTGGTCTTGAACTTGCGATCCTCCTGCCTCCACCTCCCAAGCCACTGGGATTGCAGGTGTGCACCACTGCACCCAGCTTGGAAAAAAGTTTTGAGATTAGAAGGAAACATCTGGCAAAAGACCAATCTATAAGCCTGATCTAAAAAGGAAAAACAAATTAGGTTGACTCAAAGGCATAGAGTTCCCCAAATAGGAAAGCAGGGGAGATCTCATGGCCCGGTGCAGAAGTGCAAACCCTGAGGAAGTTGTAAGCATAAAGCAGCATGAAATCCCAGGGCGGGGGAATTCATGCTTCACCAAGAGGAAGATGAAGAAAATCCATCCAACTGCAGCTGAGTAGAAACACTGAAGATGTAACCAGACATTGGGTTCGGATCCCTGTTGCCTTTTTTGGTCCTTGCAATGCCAATAGAGGGTAGGAATGCTGTATTATCAACTGGCATTCCTATGTACCCAGAACCATTGCCCAGGGTTCCACTCAAGAAATGCTATGGGCCTGGCAAGGAGGCAGGAGCAGGAAAGGAGACCGGGAGGGCCAGCAAAGGCACGTTTGCCCCCAAGGCTCCATGGTCCATCACTGCCCTACCTTTCTCTCCGTCAGTGCCATGAGAGACCCATGCACCTGGAGGTAACAGGAAGTGGGAAATTAGGAGTGGGAGATGGACTGGACACATGAGCCTGTGCCTTTGTCTTGCCTGGAGCAGAAGCCCATAGAAGGAGTGGGGGACTTGCCCTGTGCATGGGCAGCACAGAGGACCCAGAAGGTGGGACCCCGGGGGCCAAGCAGGTCAAGAGCATGGCCTATTGTAGCCTTGAGGGAGTGGCATGGCCCAGAGCAGCAAGAGGCGTCATCCCGTGGGAGGCATAACTTCAGGGCCAGGGCCTTACTCCAGGACCCAGAGGAAGAGAATGCATGTTGGGACGTGGGCCTGTGGTGTGCCACTAGTGGCTTGGGGCCTGGGGTGATGGGGCATTGCAGGAGCCCCAGGTGGCACTGGCCAGCAGAGGGAGGAGGCTCATTTTTACCTTCCTTTCGCTCCACATGCCCCCTGGCTGTGCTGGGTGGAGGTGGGGAGGAGTTCTGTTGGCATGGGCTACAGAGGCGTGGGGTGGGGATCTGCTGTGGCGTGAGGTAGGGATCGTGAGGTAGGGATCGGCAGGCAGAGCCGATCCCTACCTTAGGCAAGGCCTAAGCCTTGCAAAGCTGCCCAGAAGCGGGTGTGCACCGGCTATAGGCTGGCCTGGTGGGAGGAGAAAGGACCAAATGCACATGCTAGGAGCAGGGCACACGAGCAAGCAGGAGGAGAGAGGCCCACAGCTTCCCGCGCACTGTGGCCTGGAGAGAGAAAGGGAAGCCTCCTTCGTCCTTCGCCCCCTACTTGCATGTGCCCTTTGTGTCAGGGAGAAGAGGCTTGTGCCCAACTGCAGTAGCAGTGGCCTGGAGGACCTAGGTGTGGCCGGTATAGTGACAGGAGCCCAAATCCTTGCCACACCTCAGCCTGGGTCTCTTTGCCTCCCACCCATGCCAGGTGTCTTACTTCCTCTGTGGTCAGCCCCCCAGGGGATGCAGGAACTTGAAGTGGTATGGTTGGGGGAAGTTCCTGTGTATACTCTGCAGGTCCAGGGAGGGGGGCGTGAGGGGGGAGCAGGGGAGTCCGCCAGAGATGGAGATGACAAAGGTAATTAGCTCTCCTTCTTAGCCACCCTGATGCCCCCAGGCTCCCTGGAGTTCCCATGGCTGGTGCCAGGCCCACTTCACTTAGCGCTGTGACTTTAAACCCCATTGACCTAAGCCTCTGGGGAAGCTGGATATACGGTGCATGCTACAGCGCCTGGCCTCTACTTACACTAAGAAAGTACCAGCAGTAATTGATCCAGAGCAGTGGGCTCTGGATCTGCACGCTAGACCTTTGAAGCAATGGCCTGGGACTTCTCTGTTGTCCAAGAGGAAGGGAGAGAGGGTACCCAACACTGTTGCCTGTTATGCAAGGCCCAGGACCCCAGCTTCATCCCTGCAGTGGTTGAGGACAGGCAGGAGGGGAGGAAGGGAAGTCAAACTGCTCCTTCCCATTTATACCTGGCCTCAGTGCTGTTGGGCTGGAGTTAAGCTCAGTTGGTAGAGTGCTGCTCTGCAGTTTCTGAGGTCCTGAGTTTGATTCCCAGCACCCCCAAAATGGGAGAAGGACCTGGCAATCCACTCCCTAGGCAATCCCAAATGAGTCAGCCATTGAAGACCCTATGAGAGTCGCTATGAGTCAGACATGACACAATAGCACCCAAAACAACATCATCGGGGCTGTTGGCCACAGGCACACCAACCAAGAACCAAGGAAAGAAAGAGTTTACACTTGCAATCCATGTTCCCCTGTACTGTGAGGGAGGGAGCCTGGGAGAGAAGGAACTGGGAAGGATGGGGACCTTACTTCCCCAGAGGCAAAATATGGAAGGAAAGAGGATTAGAGAGCTGAGGCCAGACAGACAGGATGCTTTACCTGCTAAGACAAAGCCTGGAAAAGAAAGTTAGGAACGGTGGTTAAACAAAAGACCCAAGTAGGAGTGATAGAGCTTTCTGCAGAGACCTCCAGGGAAGAGAAAGCATCGTTGGCACCCTCTCCCCCTAGCAGGTGGAGGGAGTGATTACTGAGGGCTCCTGGGACACCAGGCCAGAGGAACCCAGGCACGAGGGAGGAGAGGGGAAAAGGCAGAGTTTAGCAAGTTATCATGGCCATTCTGACATTTTGGATTCAGGTGTGCACTGTATTTGAGGGTCCTGTCTCTGAGTCACTATGCCAGAGCCGTTTGTTTCAGTGGGGGCTCAGGTGGCTCACATGTAAGAAGGAGTGGCTTGAACATCAGTGAATCGGTCCTTATAGAGATGTTCCCTGAGCAGTGGAGCTGGTTCCACGTGACCCAGGAATGGAATGTGAAAAACTAGGGAAGCCCTGCTCTTTGGCGCCAAAGGCACTCCTGGAAAGCTAAGGGGAGGAAGGAGGAAACGGCAGAAGGAAAATGCAGCCTTTCACCTTCCTGGGCAGAAGCCGCTGGATTTTTCCTTTCCCAAGCCTTTGAGCCCCACCAGAGTTGCCTTAGCCAGGAGTCAGAGGAAAACCCTTCCACTGGAAAGCTTAGCCAGAAAAAGGAGAGAAAAGGGAAAGGGGCCGGTTTCTCACCCCTTAGGTCTACAGGATCAGCCCAGGAGGAGAAGAGGTCTTTAAGCTGGACCAGCAGCTTGTAACAGTTGCTCAGAACCTCAGGCCAGGTGCCCAAAAAACTGGAAGGAACCTGTCCCATCCTGTAATTGACCGCACTTGAAGGTCACAACTGTCTTTTCCATGGTTTCTTCACACAGTTATTTCCAAACCAAAGCCAATCACAAACCACACTAATCACACTGATGGAGCGGTAGGTAAGGGTCCATTCACGATCGTCTCTCAAATACTGGGCGAAAGTCCCACACCTGAGTCCAGGTCTTGGTCACCCCTGGGGAACTGTGGCAGCTATATGGACTCAGAGAAGAGCTATTCCAAGCAGGGGTCAAGCAAGGCAAGGCAGCCTCTGCAAAGCGGAGTGGGAAGTGGAAGAGTCTCGGCGGGCGTGATCTGAAGTTTGATCCGAGATCAGGAGGTGGAGTTGAAGTGTTCGGGTGGAGAAGAGCCGTCAGCCTGGGTTGCTGAGCAGCGGCTGAGGGCTCCTGGTGGCCGGTTTCTAAGTCTGAAGTTTAGATGCCTTGATGTCTGTCTCTGTGGGTGCTACCTCAGTTAGTAGCTTGAGCGCCTTGGGCGTTCCCTTTGGGGTGTGATCTGTTTTGCAGTTTGCAGTCTCCAAAGTTTTCAGGATGGATGAATTTAGGTCAATATACAACCATAGAGGAGAAGTAGGGAAGGTGGGAAGGGAAAATGTCCTGAGGAGTTATGAGAGATCTTCACTCAGGGGAACATTAGAAATAGGTGCCCGAAGCAATCTGGGGCTTGGTGTAAAAGATGTTATTGGGGAACAGATCCAGGGAACCAGTGTTACTGGGAAACCAGCAGCAATACCTTGGTCTTTGTGGCCTCTATTTGAAAGAATTCAGATGAGGCTGGGTGCGGTGGCACATGCCTGTAATCCCATCGACTCAGGAGGCTGAGGCAGGAGGACTGCAAGTTCAAGGCCAGAAGCAGTCTGCATAATTTAGGGAGACTCTATCTTAAAAAAAAAAAAAAAGGGCCAGGGGTGGAGCTCAGTGGTACAGCACTTGCAAATCATGCAAGCGCAAAGCCCTGGGTTCAAACCCCAGTAGAAAAAAAAAAAAATTCAGATAAGACACAGAAAGTATAGAGCAAAATGTTGTTGTTGTTGTTAGGTGCTGTCGAGTCATGTCCAACTCAAAGCGACCCTCACAGGGTTTTCATTGGCAGATTGTTTCGGGATTGCCTTGGGAGTGGGTTGCTACGTCCTTCTCCCATAGAGCAAAATATAGACAAGGTTTACTGTAAAGCAATAATTCTTCCTTAAGGAATAAATACCAGAGAAAATTGAAGCACCTGGTAAAGCTTGGATATACCTGGAAAAAACCTGGGGCAACCTCAATTCTTTGGGTGAAATGACCTAAGATTAGGACGTTCCCCAGGTGAAGGAAAAGATACAGAGAGAGAAAGCAGAAGAAAAGTTAAGCAAGCTTTTTAGAAGGAAAAGCTCTTTGGAAACAGTGAGACAAGACTGGCACCTGAGTTGGGGGCTGGAATATGCAGCGATCTCTGTCTTCCCTCTAGTTTTGTTGAAACCAAGGAAAGCAGCAGCCTGCCCACGTGAGCCCTGGGCATAAACTCAAGCTCCACCCTTCCTGGACTGCCGAGGGAAAACCTCCTATTGTTTAATACTCTTTTGTGGTTTAGGGCATATGGGGCCTGGAGTCTTTGCTTTGTAAAATGGCTTGATGGGCATGTTTAGTATCTAGCAAAAGAATAGGCCCACAGGCAGATGCTTGGGAATGGTCTGCCTTTGTTCATAACCTGAAGACTCAGGCAGGCATTAATATTGATTAGGCTGTGGGACTCATTAGAATAACATCCTTCTGATGTCCTGGCAGGTCTGGCTTGCATCGTGGCTGAAAGCCAGACCCTCTATGTATTTATTTATTTTTGCGGTACTGAGGGGTTGAACCCAGGGCCTCACATATAGGCAAAGGCTCTACCACTGAGCCGAGCTCCCAGCCTCTGTTTTCTTTTAATTTTTGAGTCAGGGTCTTGTTATGCAGGCTGCCTCTGGCCTCAAACTTGCAATCCCCCTGCCTCTCCCAAATCACTGGGATTACAGGCATGCACCACTGTGCCCAGCCGAAGGACCCATTTTTAATCCTCTTCTCCATCTGCCTACTAATACCTACTTAATTCTTAACACTCCTGCTTCACCTTCCCAAGTTGCTGGGATTACAGGTGTGTGCCACCATGTCTGGCCCCACATTTCTTTTTTAAAATGTAATTTAATGAATTAATTGGGAGTTGGGGTTTAGCTCAGTTGGTAGAGTGCTGCTCTGTACTCTCTCAGGCCCTGGGTTTGATCCCCAGTACCGCAAAAATGGGAGAAGGTCGTAGTAGCCCACTCCCAAAACCATCCCTAAGATTAGACATGGAAAACCCTATGAGGGTCGCTAGGAGTTGGACATGACTCCATGGCACCTAACAACAGCAACAATTAATTAATTTAATTTAATTTTCAATTAAAAAAATTTTTAATTTCTTGCAGTGCTGGGGATTGAACCTAGGACCTTGCTGAGGTCCCGGGGTTACATAGCCTCCCAAGGTCACACATGGTAAATGATACTTTCTATTCCAGCTTCTGCTGCTTCTCCTCAGTGCAAGGCGTGGGTAGGTCAGTGGCAGTGGGGAGGGGGGACACAGCCCAGCACTGGTGACTGTAGCATGGAGTTCTTCCCCATAGGGTCCTCTACTCAGGTGGGACCGGGTCCTTGGCCCCATTGCAGAAAAGAATTTCAGGACAAGTCAGAGTGAAAAAAAAGTTTGAGTTTAGGAATTAGGGGTAAGAGACTGTATGTGCATGGGCTGTATTTAAGCATGGGCTTTTAGAGAGAAAAAAGAGATGCTTAAGAGAAGAATCATAGTGCCTATCCAAGACATGGATGCAGGCTTCTCAAAAGAGGGATGAGCATTTCAGTAGGTTAACAGTAGCTATGTATATGATTTTTGTGACTTTTGAAGCTACATTGCTTGAAGGATGTAATTTATATCCAATTCAAAGTCTAAGCAAAAAAGTGAGCTAGTGTACCTATTCTTTTATCTTAAAGAATTTCTCTTTTTGTAAATTAAATTGTAAGGTGGCTTTACAAGGTCCATTGTTTAGGGTTAGGGATGAGAGGGCAGTGCCAATAAGGTAGAAACATAGGTCAAAAATAGGTGGAAAGTTCCATTGTTAAGAGGATTGAAAAGATGAGATAGAACTGTTTTGGCATAACTTCTATCTAAGGGAGTTCTCTTCAGTAAAATGAGACTATAAGGGGGTCCAGGAGGTGCGTGTACAGGTTTACAGATGAAAAGAGTCACAAGAGAGTTGTCTAGTCACACGTTGACTGCAAACAGCCCATAATCTTGTTTGTGAGCTTCTCCAAGAAGCACCGGATTGCCGAGGAGAAAAAAAGGTTGAGCTCAAAGGTCACATACCTTTTGACCCCAAGCAGGGCTCATTGCTAATTTTAACGTGTCTGTTTGAAATAGCTCCCAAAAGAATGTCTCTATGCAAGTGGACTTTACAGTGGTTTTTATGGTTGTTGTTGTTAGGTGCCGTCGAGTCGGTATCCGACTCATAGCGACCCTCATAGGGTTTTCAATGGCTGACTATTTCGGGATTGCCTTGGGAGTGGATTGCCAGGTCCTTCTCCCATTTTTGCGGTGCTGAGAATTGAACTCGGGACCTCAGAGACTGCAGCACAGCGCTCTACCAACTGAGCTAAATCCCAGCCCAGTTTTTATGGTAGCTGGGTTGAAATTCTTGACTCTTAGCCAGCGAGACTTTAGCCAGATCCCGGGGGAAGGGCTCTTTTCCTTTTCCATGTCCCCTTAATTTTTTTTTGTCTTTCTGTTGTGCATCAGGCAGGGGGAGGGGAGCTCAGAGGCACAATTGCACTGGGGCCCCTCTGGCCTCTAGAGTTCACCTGGAGCGAGGGCAGCATCACCCCTGGTGATGCACTTTGTGGTTTTCAGCGCTGGTCTTGCTGCTGTGCTTTGTGAATCGTGGGTTAAGCCTTTTGGGACTTGTCCAGGTGAGTCTGGACTCTTGGGCAGACTTGCCCTGGCAGGATAGCTGGGTGTGGCCAAGCTCTCCGTCCTGAGAAACCCCATCTGCCCCTTTCCTAATAGGCCTGGGAACTGCCCCCTCAGAGACGCAGGCCACCCCAGCTCCAGCTCTGAAATGATGGCACCTTAGCTCATCTTTCCCAAACTGTTCCGCCTGGCCCCTCCCTGCTGCCTCCCAAACTAAAGCTCCATTTGTCACAGTGTTCTCAAAAATCAACAGTGCTGCAGGGCGCAGTGGCACACGCCTATAATCCCAGCGGCTCAGGAGGCAGAGGCAGGAGGATCACAAGTTTGAGACCAGAGGCAGTCTGCATAATTTAGCAAGACCCTGCCTCACAAAAGCGAAAAACTGGGCTGGGGTGCAGCTCTTGCAAAGCATGCAAGCACAAGGCCCTGGGTTCAACCCCCAGTACTACACCCCCCACCAACACAAAAACAAAAAACAAAAAAACAACCCTATGGTGTGAATTTGATCATGCACAAGAATCCCCCAGGGGGCTTATTAAACACACAAATCTTGGACATCCTAGGAAGTTTGGACCTTCCTGGGATGGTGGATATTAAGGAATGATTGCTGTTTTAGGAGTGCCCATCATCTTGTGCGTGTATGTTTGTATCTATGAAAGAACCCTTACTAGCTGGGCACAGGGGTGCACACCTGCCATCCCAGCAACTTGGGAGGCTGAGGATTGTGAGTTTGAGGCCAGAGGCAGCCTGTGCAACGTTGGGAGACCCTGTCTCAAGATAAAAAATAGAAAAAGGACTGGGGGTGCAGCTCAGTGGCAGAGCACTTACAGAGTATGTGCAAGGCCCTGGATTTAGTCCACAAGTGTGGAGGATTGTGAGTTTGAGGACAGAGGCAGCCTTGGCAACTTTTCGAGACCCTTTCTCAAGATAAAAAATTTAAAAATTGGGCTGGGGGGGGGGCAGCCCAAAGGTAGAGCACTTGCAAAGTATTTGAGAAACCCTGGGTTCAATCCCTAAGTACTTCAAAACGAAAACCAAACCAAACCAAAAAACAAAAAACAAAACAAAAAGAAAAGAACCAAAAAGCAGCCCAACATTTTGGTGTGCGTTTAACAGACACCATAGAGATCAGGCAGGAGATAGACACCCACCACCTGGAGAAACTACTCTGCAAATTTGGTTAATGCCCATGCTGGTGGCTGCTGCAGAGTTAACTGCTGAGCCCAGAGAAAGCGCATTCAATTGGCCCCTTCTGTGCTCCTCACCTTTCTGCCACTTAAATGGAGGAATGACCATTGTAATTCTCAGTAAGAAAAAGGGACAGCTTCACATTTAGCACTCTCTGTGTACTTGGGCCACATCAGAAGGTGAATTTTAGTCATTGGTTATTTCTAAGTTTTCTAAGGATTCATCTGTCTATTCACTGTTGAAAGCAGAAAGTTTTGGGAACTAGTTAATGAGATTGGGAGTGTGGTACTATTTCCTTTTCTTTCTCTTTCTTTCTTTCTTTCCTTCTTCTTCTTCTTCTTCCTCTTCCTCCTCTTCCTCTTCCTCCTCATCCTCTTCCTTCTCCTCTTCTTCCTCTTCCTCTTCCTCCTCTTCCTCTTCCTTCTCTTCTTCTTCTTCTTCTTCTTCTTCTTCTTCTTCTTCTTCTTCTTCTTTTTCCTCCTCCTCTTCCTCCTCCTCCTTTTTCCTGCGGTACTGGGGATTGAAGCCAGGACCTCGCACTTGCATGCTTTGCAAGTGCTGTACCACTGAGCTACACGCCCAGCCCAGTTTTTTACTTTTTGAGACAGGGTCTTGCTAAATTACACAGACTGCCTCTGGTCTCGAACTTGTGATCCTCCTGCCTCCGCCTCCCCAGCCGCTGGGATTACAGGAGTGTGCCACTGGCCTGGCTCACTATTTCCTTTTCTAAAACTGTGTTTTTCCTATTTGTTTTTTATTTCTTCAGTAATGGGGGTCGAACCCAGGGCCTTGCATGTATTTCCTAAGTGCTCTACCCCGGAGCTGCACCCCCGGCCCCCTTTTTATTTTTATTTCCCGGACAGGGTCTCGTTAAATTGCACAGGCTGCCTCTGGTCTGGGATTCATGCCCATCCTGCCTCAGCCTCCTGGGTGGCTGGAATTGCAGGCTTGAGCCACGGCATCCACTCTTCACCAGTGTTTGTTTGTTTCTTTGTTTGTTTTTGCGCTACTGAGGGTTGAACCCAAGGCCTTGTGCTTGCATGCTCTGCAAGTGCTGGACCACTGAGCTGCACCCCCAGTCCCTATTTTTTTTTTTTACTTTTTGAGACAGGGTCTGGTTAAATTACGCAGACTGCCTCTGGGCTCAAACTTGCGATCCTCCGGCCTTCGCCTCCCGAGCTGCTGGGATTACAGGCGTGCGCCACCACACCCGGCGCTTCACCCGTGTTTCTTAAAGGCTTTTTTTGGTGCGGTGCTGGGTGTGGAAGCCAGGGCTTCCCGCATGCTGGGCAGGTGCTCCCCAACAGAGCTACCCGCTAGGCCTCCTGGAAATGTAAGGAGCGTTTTAGTTTGCTAGACAGCTGCAGTAGAATGCAGTCCGTGGGGCCCCTCTCGGGGCCTCTGGGAACTTTGTCCCCATACTCAGCTCCCGGAGGGGCACATTACCCTCCTTAGAAAAACAACGTTGTGCTTCCTGATGGGGACTCAAGGTCACTGCAGAGGGCACAGGTGCGGCGGGGGCTGAGCAGGGCTGGCCGGTGGGGCAGGTTTGTGCTCCCTCACGGCAGCAGCCGTGTTGATACAACAGAGCCATCCTGCCCCGGGAGAAGGATCCAGGAAGGGAGACGCGGGAGAGGCTGGGCAGCCTACGCGGCTGCCTGGGCGCTGGGCCACTAGCAGGTTGCAACCGACACAGGCCGGCCGCTGCTCTGCGGAGGCTCTACCTGGGCGCGCTGGGCAGGCCAGACCTGGAGCCAGCTTGGAGGAAACTTGGGTAAGAAGGATCTTTCTTTCTGCTGCGCTTTTTGGTCTGCATGAAGCTAAGGTTTAATGTCTCTTTCCTGTGATCGCATTGCTCTACCAGAAAAGATACTAAGGAAAGTTTTGATTCATGTTGGTGTCAAAAGGCAAAAATGCAGGACCAAGCTGGGCGCGATGGTACAAGCCTGTGATCCCAGCATCTCGGGAGATGAGGCAGGAGGATTGCGAGTTCGAGGTCAGAGGCAGTCTGGATCATTTAGCGAGACCCTGTCTCAAAATACAAAGTTAAAAAATGGGATAGGGGTTCAGTCCAGTGGTAGAGCTCTTGCATAAAGCCCAGGGATTATGATAAAACAAACAAACAAAACCAGGACCAGACTATGCTGTTCTACAGAGAGGGGTTAATATTTATCCTCCAGTCAATAAATCAGGAAATTGTTTTTTGAGGACCCACTTTGTGGTCAATATTGAGCTAGACCAGTGCTACAGTAAGGAGTGTGGTATAGTTCCAACCTCATGAGTTTACTGGCTAGTGGAAATACAGGTATTTGTCAAACAAGTAATTGAAAATGATTGATATTCTGGCAGCAGACAATAGGAGGTGGCTCAGGTCACTGTGAGTGGTGGGTGGTCAGGGAAGGCTTACAAGATGAAGAAGATTCTTACATTAGACTGGAGGGGTGACAGGATTGTGTGGGATGTGGCGCTAGAGGGTAAAGAGAAAGAGATTGAGGTTCCAAACTCAAGTGGAAGCATGAGCAAAGGTCCTGAGGTAGACATGCTCTCAGGGGGAAATAATAAGTATAGGTATCTGGAGAGCAGTGTGAGGGCAGATGAAACTGGAGAAGACAGTGGTAAGATCTTGCAGCCTTTTGTTAACCAGCTTGGGAGAACAGATTGGCCCAGTATCTGGTAACTAATGGGTCTGCTACATGCTATAGAGGGGTTGGGGTTTAGCTCAGTTGGTAGAGTGCTGCTCTGCATTTTCTGAGGATCCAGGTTTGATCCCCGGCACCACAAAAATGGGAGGATGTGGGAATCCCATCCTTATACCATCTAGAAACAATCAGCCATTGGAAACCCTGTGAAGGTTGCTTGAGTCAGACCTGACCTACCGTACCTAACAACAAGGACAACAACATGCTATAAAGTGAAATCCACTCCGGAGGCATGATGATTCTTCCAGGAGGATGACCTGAATGAAAGCAATTCAGAGTGGCAGCAGAAGGGCCCTCCAGAAAAGCTTCCATGGGAAAGGAGGCTGTGCCCCTCCTCTCACCTGACTTCAGTTTAGACACTGGAAGGGCTCCTCTGCTTTCTCCCTAACCCTGGGACGTCCCTCTCCACCTTCTGTTCCAGCAGACACTAAGGGCAGGCAGCCCCTTCTTTGGCAATAAGAATTTAATGGTCTGTTTGAGGGACCATTAAATGGGACCATGTTAAGTCAGACTTTGCCACCCTCATTGCTTGGAATGCATTTCCTTCCTTCCTACCTTCCTTCATACCTTCCTTCCCTCCTTCCTTCCTTCCCTCCTCTCCCTCTGTCTCTCTCTCTCCCTGTCCCTCTCTCTCTCTCCCTCTCTCTCCCCCTCCCGCCCTCCCTCCCTCTCTCTCCCTTACTCTCTCTTTCTCCTTCCCTCCCTCCTTCTCTCTCTCTCTCCCTCCCTCCCTCCCCTCTCTCTCTCCCTCTCTCCCTTCCTCTCTCTCTCTCTCTCTTTCTTTCTTTCTTTCTTTCTTTCTGCATAATTTATGAGTTGAGTCTTGGGGCATTGCACATACTTTGCAAGTGCTCTACCATGGGGCTACACCCCCAGCCCAATTTTATTTTTTATCTGGGGACAGGGTCTTGCTAAGTTATGCAGGCTGCCTCTGACCTCGCACTTGCAATCTTCCTGGCTGTGTCTTCCTAGATGCTGGGATTACAGATGTGCACCACCACACCTAGGTGAAAGGCATTTTCTCTGAGTTGCTGGGAGGTGCCAGGGCACAGTTGCCTTGCCGTGTATCAGTATGGGTAGCGGGCAGTAACTTTGAGAGGCAGAGCCTTAGTTCTTGTCTATGCTTCACAGTGAAACTGGATGTGCATCTGTTCCAGACTGTTGGATGTCTCATTCTAAAGCTTATCAGAAATGCCTGGAGCCAGACACGTTCAGATTTTGCAATATTTGCATACACACAATGAGATGGCTTGGGGATGGGACCCAAACCTACACCCAAAATTCTTCTATGCTTTATTCACACCTTATACACATAGCCTGAAGGAAATTTGCACAATGCTGTCAGAGCACCTGTGATGTGGCTGTGACCCATCACATAAATCCAGGGGTGGACTTTTCTACTTGTAGCATCATATGGGTGCTCAAAGAGTTTCAGGTTTGGGTGCAGTTTGGCTTTGGGATGTTTGGATTAGGGACGTTCAACCTGTATTCAAATCTGTGTGTCTGTGACTCACTCGCAGGAGTGGGAGTCTTGTTCATTTTTAAAGCCAGCAATGTCTGAATGGTGGACCTGTAACCTGTTGATAGGCTACACTTACTCACAGGGCTTGGGATGAACAGTCTTCTTCCACGTACAGACACAGAACTTTATTTCATCACTGCTGAGTACACAGGGTTCCATTGTGTTACAGTTTATTTAACCATTCCCTATTGATAGGTAGCTAGGTTAAATCCATTTATTAGTATTGCTAGTGTTATAAGGCAGGCAGCCATAGCACCGTGGCATCTGATCCTATCAAATCTTGGAAGCTAAGAAGGGCTGGGCCTGGTTAGTACTTGGATGGGAGACCACCATGGAACACCAGGTGCTGTAGGCTTAGGAGATGGACCCCGCAACCCACTCCCAAAAATCAATCTGCCATTGAAAACCCTATGAATAGCAGAGAAGCATGACAATAGTGTTTCACCTGTAGTACATAGGGTCCCTATAAGTCAGACACTGACTTGATGGCACCTAACAGCAACGGCAACAACAATGTTGTAAGAAACGTCCTTGTGCATCTATTTTTCCATATAGATCCAAATTTGTCTGGATAAATAACAGTGGAAATCTTGAGGCATAAGTATGAGTAATATAAAATTTGATAGATTTTGACAAATTGCTCTCCGAAAAAGCTATAAAGAATTTACATGTCATCTACTGTGTGAAGAGGCCTGCTTTCTCACACCCCTCCACAACTTGAGACTTTAATCAGAAGTCTATATCTACCTCTCTCTATCTATATTTGCAGTGCTGAGGCTAGAACCTAGAGCCTTGCCCATGCTAGAGAAATGTTCTGCCCCTGAGCTACAATCCTGGTCCTTTGATCATGTTTTTAAATCTTTGGCTAATCTGATAGAAGGTGAAATGTGCTGTCTTGTTCTTGTCTCTGTTCTTTAAATCAGAAGTGAGTGATTCTTGGTGGATTTTAATTTCCCACTAAAGTAAAGCACCCAGAGATTTTCATGTATTTGTTGCCTTCAACATCTTTCTCTTTTTCTCCCGCATGGGAAGGCCTGACCAAGATGGCGTCGGTGTTTCGAAGTGAGGAGATGAGCCTGTCACAGCTGTTCCTCCAGGTGGAGGCTGCATACTGCTGCGTAGCTGAGCTGGGAGAGCTTGGGTTGGTTCAATTCAAAGATGTAGGTACTGCATTCTTTGGAGATAAGAGGAAGGTGGGGTGGAAGGAGATAACTCTTTCGCAACACTGCCTTGTGGTCAACAAGACACATTCTGCACGGGGGAGAGGCTGGAGCTGGAATAGATGGAATTCTGCAGTTCTAGTCCTTTTGGCTAGAATTTCTCATGACGTGGAGCAGGTCACTCATGACCATGTTCTTCCGCCCTCCATGCTTACTCCTCCATAGGAGTGTTTTGAAGCTCTAATGCAATCACTGCATGTTAAATGGCATTTTTTATTTCCTATGTTGATCTTCAAACACTGGGTCTAGCCAATAGGCATGTGGCTTATCAAACTTTTTTTTTTTTTTTTTGCGGTCCTTGGGGTTGAACCCAGGGCCTCGCACCTGTATGCTTTGCAAGTGCTGGACCACTGAGCAGCACCCCTGCCCATTTTTTCAGTTTTTGAGACAGGGTCTTGCTAAGTTACACAGACTGCTCTGGTCCTGAACTTGCGATCCTTCTGCCTCTGCCTCCCGAGCCGCTGGGATTACAGGTATGCACCACCGTGCCTGGCTTGATTGTCAAACTTTTTAATAAATATAGGAACCTACTTTCTCTGGTCTAGTCAGTCTAGGAACAAAACATTCTGGAGTCCACCCTTGGTTGTAATACCCAGGACTGGGTTCCAGAATGATAGTCTAGGGAAAGACTGTCTTGAGTGTGAAATCAGGGTGTCACTTCTCAAGGCAGTTTATATTCTCACCAAGTTCTTACTGAGTCCCATTTAGAAAGTCAGTCCTTCTTTGTTTCATCGCCAAGGTCAAGGTCAAAGCTCAGCTCCTGCAGGGGAGGATCATATCTTGCTCTTTGTATCCCCAGTTGCTACCACAGCTCTTGACATGAGGCAGGTCCTCGGTAATATTTGCTAGGTTAAGCTGAGAGTTACCAACCTAAGGGCTGAAGTTTTGTTCATGACGGTGATGCATTATATATTTACAAGGTCCACTCATATTCACGACCCTGTTGAAGATTTTCAGACTCAGTTGGATAGCACATACAGCTAAATATAAGGAAATCTTAGATGTGGGAGGACCTTGTTTTTCTGAGAAATGGGAGTGCCAGAGCTAAGCCATTTTAGGGATTCAGTGTAAGAATATCAACGTGCATTTTGCTTATAACTCCCCTGTCTTGTGCATGGAAATACCTACTCCTAACCCTCAACTGCCTACAGCTGTAGCCCTGTGGCATCTGATCCTGTCAGATTGTGGAAGCTAAGCAGGGTCGGGCCTGGTTAGTACTTGGATGGGAGATTGCCAGGGAACACCAGATAGTGTAGGCTTGGGAGAAGGACCTGGCAACCCCCTCCCAAAAATCAATCTGCCATTGAAAACCCTATGAACAGCAGAGAAGCACTGACAATAGTGTTTCACCTATTGTATACAGGGTCGCTATGAGTTGGATACTGACTCAGCGGCACCTAAAAACAACAACAACTCAACTAGATGGTTTGACACATTGTCTGCAACAATGAGCTTAAAGATAAAAAAGATCTTGTGTATGACGCAGTGTCAGGTAGTGTTTCATTCTATTTTATATAGGTTGCTCTGCGTTGAATGTGACTCAATAGTACTTAACAACAGCAAAGACATTTCTAGCAACGTTCTCCGGCATTAAAAAGTTAATCTAATAACAAAGGGAATGTGTTGGAAGCTGTTACGACAGTGTGTGCCTTGTGGTTTTCCTCCTCTAGTTAAACGCGAATGTGAACAGCTTCCAAAGGAAATTTGTGAATGAAGTCCGGCGGTGTGAGTCACTGGAAAGAATCCTCCGTAAGCCACTTTTCCCCATTCTGTCCAAATGTGAGCCAGCAAGGAGGTAAATAGTTTGCAGGATGTAACCAACAAACGTGTCCCCATTCATAATCCTTTCTGGGGTGCTCTTGGAGGGGTGGAGGGTGTTGGAGGAGGGACCGTGCTGCTGTAGCAGGTAGTAGAATTGCTCAGGCAACTGAGCTGGCCAAAGGCACCCATCCTGCTGGACCCCATTTCTTGGTCATGAGAACCCACAGTCACCTCGTGTCCTATGGCGGGGCTTCATCCCTCAGGTTTCCTAGAAGATGAGATGCAAAATGAGATTACAGTCCAGCTGCCTGAGAAGTACCCAGAGACCCCCCTCCCACGGGAAATGATCACCCTGGAGGTGAGTTCTCCACTTACTGGTTCCTCCAGCTAAGGGCGGTCATGAAGCCTTGCCCTTGGGAGCTCAGAGAGCCACTCAGGGGTCCTTTACTGGGTTGGTTAAGGTGAGAAAACAGATGTATGTGGTTGTCACTTTTCAGGGTTACTACCCCAGGAAAATCCCCATGTGTAACTTTTAGGGCCTCTCCTGCCGGTCCAAGGGAGACCTGTTTACCTTTCTCAACACAGCTCTGAGGAAGCTCACCCCACTTTGAGGAGTGATTTGTGTGTGTGTGTGTGTGTGTGTGTGTGTGTGTGTGTGTGTGTGTGTGTGCATAAGAATCTATAAGATTCTTATAGAAAGCGAAGTCTTACCTATGAGGTGGACTGAACAGGCCAAATATAGGCATAATGGGATGTTTTAAAATCATTTATAAAACATTTGATGAGCTGAATTTTTAAATTAGTAATTTCTTCTTCCTTCCTTCTCCTTCTTTTTCTTTCTTTTTCCTCCTCCTCCTCCTCCTCCTCCTCCTCCTCCTCCTCCTGGGATTCAAACCCAACACCTCGCACACACAAAGCATGCACTGTACCACTGAGCCATGCCTCCAGCCCTAACTGGCTCTATTTTAGATCTTACTCTCACACTGACTTCTGTAGATCAACTGAGAGAAGAGAGCAGTTTTTCTTTCTTTTTCTTTTCTTTTCTTTTTCTTTCTTTCTTTTTTTTTTTTTTTTTTTGCAGTACTGGGGGTTGAACACAGGGCCTCGAGCTTGCATGCTCTTCAAGTGCTGAACTACTGAGCTGCATCCCCAGCCCATTTTTTAACTTTTTGAGACAGGGTCTCACTAAGTTATGCAGATTGCCTCTGATCTTGAATTTGCGATCCTCCTGCCTCTGCCTCCCGAGCCACTGGGATTACAGGCGTGCGCCACTGCGCTGGGCTTGAGAGAGCAGTTTTCTTTTGTCAAAGACATTACAGCTCGTAGAACCCTCCCCCTTCCCTTCTCTTTTCCATCTATTTCCTTTCTTTTCCTTTCCTTCCTTTGTTTCTCTCTCTCTCTCTCTCTCTCTTTCTTTCTTTCTTTCTCTCAGTACTAGGGGACTGAACCCATGGAGCCACACTACTTTTGCAAGCATCCTACCACTGGTCTGCACTACCAGCCCCTTTTTTAATTTTTTTTCTTGAGATAAGGTCTTGCTAATTTACTCAAACTGCCTCTGGACTCGAACCTGCAATCCTCCTGCCTCTGCCTCCCAAGTCACTGGGATTACAGGCATGCACCACTGCACCCAGCCCCATTCTGTCTTTTATAAAGTCCTCTGTAGTTACCTTGTGCAAAGCCTATTAGAGAGAAACATAGCAGCTGGGGGAAGTGGGGAGGCAAGGGGCAGTGGTTGGAGAGAAGTCAAAGGGGCCAGACCATAGAGGACCTCAGGGGTCTTGACAACAGACTGAATATTTTATCCTCTGAGGAGGAAGGGCTCACTAAGGAGGCTGGGCAGGGAGAGGAGATCTTCTCTAAACTGAGTGAGTTTTCCGGCTGAGTTTGTTTTTCTTTGAAGATACCTTCAAATTCTTGAAATGTGTGAAGCCATAACAGTATAAATCTTGATACACTACTAGAGATACAAGACTGCAAACTCTGGTGTCTGGTTATTAAAACCTGGATATTTTAGAAGGTAATTTTTAGCCAACATGACTAGGAACTGCCTCAGATCACCTCTGATTTCACTTTCTCCTTAGTCTTCTAATATCAGGCCTGTCAACTCAACAGCCCCCTCCCACCCTAGACTCTTCACCTACCTTAACGCCTACCTTAACCCTTGTGCTCTGGGAGACATTATTCTGGTTTGTGCATTTACCCTTATTTCTTGGTTATGACAGAAGTCTTCTAGGCTGCCCAGTTTTTTCTTTTTCTCTTTTCTTCTCCTTTCCTTTCCTTTTCTTTTTTCCTTTCCTCACTTCTGGAGAGTTGAACTCAGGGCCTTGCACATGCTAGCTAAATGTTCTACCACTGAGCTGTATCCCCAGCCCTTTTTAATTTTTTATTTTGAGACAGGGTCTCCCTAAATTATGCAAGCTGCCTCTATCCTCGAGCTTGAGATCTTCCTGTCTCAGCCTCCCAAGTCACTGGGATAACAGGCATGTGCCACTGCGCCTTGCTCTTGCCAGTTTTCTTAACCACTCCACTCTCTCTTGCCTACATCACTAATTGACTCCTGTCTTGCTGTTGCTTTGCCTTGTCAGTTTCCTGCTCTAGAGTGCACCATGGCTCCCTTCTCACCTCTGCCAGGCCCAGCCGCCTCTGACAGTGACCGCCGCTCTCCTGGCCCTGCCAAGCTTCCTCTCTGTGGACTTGTCCCTCCATTGGTCTCTGCTCACCTCATACTCCTTTCTCAGCTCCAGGCTTTTTCTCATGCCAGGCTTCATGCCTCCAGGGACTTTTCCATATACCACGACACTTTCAAGTCCAATCCCTCTTCCGGACCCAGTTTCATTCCCACCCGTTTTATATGGCCTTCTCCAACTGTGTCCTAGCTCTTAAATTCTAATTTCTCAGAATTTCTCTGAGGCTTCTAATCGATAAGATATTTTCATAATTGATCCTCTCACTCAGTGCAACTCAAACTTCCAGGTCTCAGGCCCCTTTTTATTCTTAACCATTACTGAGGATCCCAAAGCCCTTTATGTGGATTATAGTTACTGATACTTTAACTGCATTAAGAACCAAAATGGAAAATGATACAAACTATATATCAATTCATCTGAACATAATATCACATTGCCTGTTAACATGGTTGAAATTAAAAATAACCATTTTCCAAGACAAAAACCTTCAGGGAACAAAATGGCGGTATTCACAAATTTCTTAAATGCATGGCTTAACAGAGGATGGTGGGTTTCTCATGATGTTTCCACTGTCAACCTGTTGTGTTATGTTCTTTCTACTGATATATATGATGTTGTTGTTAGATGCCATCGAGTTGGTATCCGACTCATAGTGACCCTATGTACAACAGGCGGAACACTATTGTCAGTGCTATTCTGCTGTTCATAGGGTTTTCAATAGCGGATTGATTTTTGGAAGTAAGTTGCTGAGTCCTTCTCCCAATATATGAAGATAATCCAGCCTTACTCAGATATGTGGTTGGAAAAGGGAAGAAGGTTTTAGTAGCCTTCTCAAGTAACTGGGAGTATTCTTTTGTGATACCGTGTTGACACTTAACAAGCACAGGCACTTGCTTGATCTTGGTAAATAGATAATGAGTGTTTTTATTACCAAATTAAAATGGCTGTGTTTTGGAGAGCATCTTAAAAAAATTCATCCAACCTCTGGGCACAGTGGTACACACCAGTAATCCCAGTGATTTGGGAGGTGGAGGCAGGAAGATCATGAGTTTAAGGCCAGAGGCAGCCTGTGTAACTTAGGGATACCCTGTCTCAAAAAGTAAAAAAAAAAAAAAAAAAAGGGACTGGGGGTGCAGCTCCGTGGTACAGCACTTACAAAGCATGTAAGCATGAGACCCTGAGTTCAAGCCCCACCAGTACCACACACACACACACACACACACACACACAAAATTTCATCCAATCAAATTTAGCATGAGTTGATCAGAATCTCTTTTCTGGAAAGCCCTCCCTAACTATGCCAAAGCATAGAAATTCCAAGTTTTACCATTCCAAGTTTAAACTATTCAATCTTGTTTGATATGCATAAACATTTCTGAGATGGGAGAAGGGAGCTAACATGGATATCATTTATTTATTTAATCTTTTTGGTAAGGCTTTCCTTTAGACAGATTTCTAAAGACCTACAACAATAATCTCTTTTTTAATAGGTGATTTTAATCTCTTTCCATTCATTGTGGTTACTGACTCACTGGCTTTTTGGTTTACCAGCCCCTTGATGACCATCCCATTTCTACCTCAGCCTTTTGGTAATGGCCCCCTGGTTCCCCAATCCCCCCACCCCATCTTGAAAACTGTAGATCACAGTTACACTGAACATTTCAAGACACAGTCCTAGTAAAATTTTCTCTTTAACATTTCAAGATACATAGTAAATTTTTCTCATCAAACCTACTGTCCATGGATCATCCCTTGTGGACTGACTGGTTTTATCTTTGTCTTATAGTTTTACTATACTATGTTTAAGTATAGGTTTATTTGTAACTGTTTTTACTGCATATTGAGTTGATCTAGCAGAATTTTTGTAAATTTTACATAAGGTTTAAAGGACTGTGATCCAACAAAACCAAGTCTTCATTGCCCTGTGTAAAATAAAAGGAAACCAGAACAATGTTCTTAGAGAACTTTGGGCCCTTTCTCAACTTTCCCCTCTCCTCACCCCCATTTATGTATTTATTTATTTATTGCGGTACTGAGGCCCTGTGGTACCCAGGGCCTCAAGCTTGCATGCTCTGCAAGTGCTGGACCACTGAGCTGCACTCCCCAGCCCATTGTTTTACTTTTTGAGACAGGGTCTCACTAAGTTACACAGACTGCCTCTGGTTTCGAACTTGCGATCCTCCTGCTTCCGCCTCCCAAACCTGGGATTACAGGCGTGCGCCACCGTGACAGGCTCCCCTTCCCCCTTTGACATAATTACTATACTAGTTTTTTTCCCCCTTACTTTTCATAGTTTTAACAAATATTTTATTTATTTATTTATTTAGTGCATGGGAACTGAGTCCAGGGTCTCACACATGCCAGGCAAGTGTTCCGCCACTGAGTTATACCCCTAGCCCCATTTTTATTTTTTATTTTGAGACACGGTCTCCCTAAGTTGCACAGACTGCCTCCAGCCTCAAACTCAATATCCTTCTGTCTTAGCCTCCAAAACTATTGGATCGAGATTAAAGGTGTGTACCATGTGCCAGGGGCTGGGATTTAGCTCAGTTGGTAGAGTGCTGCTCTGCAGTCTCTGAGGTCCCAGGTTCAATTCCCAGCACTGCAAAAATGGGAGAAGGGCCTGGCAATTCATTCCCAAGGCAATCCCGAAACAGTCAGCCATTGAAAACCCTATGAGGGTCGCTATGAGTCAGATACTGACTCGACGGCACCTAACAACAACAACCACCACCGTGCCTGTCATATTTTGTCTTTTTAATAACTGGTTTAGTGTTACATATTTGAAATTTTTATGTAAGTGAAACCATATTGTTTATTCTGCAACTTGCTATTTTATTTTTAAGACTCCGTATTGTTTCATGTTTCTGAAATTAATTCATTTTCACAGCTATAAAGAGTTTCTATTGATATTTAATGTAGCATATTTTATCTATTGTATTGTGGATGGACTCTTGGATAAATGATCTTTCATGATTTTACAGGATTTTTGTTAAAATTTAGTATTGCATTCATATATTTTGTTCAGCATAGAGTTGATCTGGATAGCTACATTTTTTATTTACAAGATTTCTAACAGTTCTCTTTTTATATCTGGTGTTTATTTACTTAT
Source organism: Pedetes capensis (assembly GCA_007922755.1). Taxonomy (NCBI): domain Eukaryota; kingdom Metazoa; phylum Chordata; class Mammalia; order Rodentia; family Pedetidae; genus Pedetes; species Pedetes capensis. The sequence goes on from VMDO01009736.1 coordinate 32,991, forward strand.
TAATTTATTTTAAGACGAAGTCCTGCTGTATTGCTTAGGTTGGTCTCAGACTCCTGAGCTCAAGTCATCCCCCTGCCTCCCTAGTGCTGAGGCTACAGGCATGCATCACTGCACACAGCTTATTTTTTCTTTTTAGTGAAAGGAATATCTTTGAACATTCTAAAGCAAAACCTTAAAATCTTATTCAGGCTAGTCCATAAAAATGATTTCACTCTGTGATTTTGTGTTGTGATTCATTTTAGAAAAGAAGTTGGTTTTTTGGGGGTCGTTTCTATTTTCTTGCCTGCTGTGCCCACCTATCTCTGTGTAGTGAATTTTTAAACTATTTTATTAGTAATCTTTAATGTACAACTTAATGGGTCTCATGACATTTCCACACATGCATTTCATTATACATGGCTCACGTTCAGTTCCCCCTTACCCTCTCGTGACCCTTCTTCCCTATCCCCTCCCTCCCCACCAATGGTCTCCTTTCTACTTGCATGTCTTTTTGTGAGTGTATTGATCTATCTATGTACATCCCGATTTTGCCAGTAAGGGCAACATACGAGATATTTTCCCCTCCATTGCCCCTTATTCTTGCCTCCTCTCACTTTTCTTTAGTCCATTATCTTTCCCTTGTGTAGTGTTTTTTTCACTTGCATGTCCCTGGATCTCCAGATCGGCATCTAGAACAGGTGCTGGTTTGAAGCCAATATGGAGGGATTTTTAAATATTTTATCCATCATTATAACGTGTTCAGGGCTGAAGGAATTCTCAAAGTGTCAATTCACTGTGTCTTCCCTTCTTAGTGTTTTCAATGGGGGGTGGGTGGAGAAGATGCCTTCCATCCCCTCAGAGTGTTTCACGTCTTCCCCATCTGACGATGGAGCTCTGGAAAGTGGGTGCCTGGCTCTCGCTGGGTTCTCCAAGCACCCTGAGTTTAAGGCTGAACAGGCCTCTCACTTTCTAGCTATCTTATGACACACTGAGTGCTGCTTTGATTTTTTGGTTATCAGTTATGGTTAACACATCATAGGAATGTCATAGCACTCTCTGCTTGGCTTACCTACTTTTTCTCTCCTGCACAGACTGTTCTAGAAAAATTGGAAGGAGAATTACAGGAAGCCAACCAGAACCAACAGGCTTTGAAGAAAAGCTTCCTAGAATTGACAGAACTCAAATACCTCCTGAAGAAAACCCAGGACTTCTTTGAGGTCTTTTGGGGTGAGGGGTGGGCTGATCATGAAAGGGGTGTTTCATGAGCGCTTCCAATGTTCATTTTGAAGACTGGCTGGTTTGGAATACAAATAAAGCATGATTTCTGTCCCGTGGCCAGGCCATTGGTGAGGGGAAGAGCATTGTGGGTGGAGTAACTGTGGCTCTGGTTGAATTGAAGGCAAAAATATGGTGGTGCTCATTAAAAAGTGTGTGCTCAAAGTGACTCCAAGAGAGGGGAAGTCAGAAAAAAGGAGGACAGGTAGTTGGAGCAGATTTAGGGTTTTGGCAGGAAGCAGCTTTTTGATCTGACAATGAGCACACTGCTTGTTCAATTCTGTTAACCATTTATAGAAAATTAGGTGGTTGTTGTTAGGTGCCATCAAGTTGGTATCCAATTCATAGTGACCCTCATAGGATTTTCAATGGCTGACTGTTTCGGGATTGCCTTGGGAGTGGAGTGCCAGGCCCTTCTCCCATTTTTGCGGTGCTGGGAATTGAACTCACCATCTCAGAGATTGCACTGCAGTGCTCTACCAACTGAGCTAGCCCCATAGAAAATTAAAGCTTCATTAAAAACAGACAAAACCTTGAGGTGCGGGATATTTTTAAGGTACTGATACATTTAAATGTAGTGGTATTTTGACTTTCAGACGGAAACCAATTTAGCTGAAGATTTCTTTACCGAAGACACTTCCGGTCTCCTGGAGTTAAGATCTATACCTGCGTTTGTTGCTGGGAAGTTGGGGTGAGTGTAACTTTGTCCTGAGGGTTATGGGTGGATGGGTCCCTGGCCCTAAGTTGGTGCTTGGCACGTGATAGATTTTTCTGAGTTTATGAGTGAACGCATGAATGAACAAATAGCCTCTGGAATGGAATCTCTTTCCTGTGACTACAAGGCCAGTGCACCAGGTTGATGGAGTGGGGGAATGTTGCTCCCTTAAGGGTTAAACTCTTGCTCTTCAGCCTGGAGAGTGTGAGGTGTGTATTGCTCCCATGTGGGATCAGTGTGGGAATCATTATTTAGATGGGTCTTCTCACTTCTCCCCTGGGGTAGGGGGTATGTTTGTTTTTTCCTTACTTTTACAATACTATTTTTAGCTGGGTGCTGTGGTGCATATCTGTCATCCCAGTGTCTCTGGAGGCGGAGGCAGGAGGATTTTGAGTTCAAGGGCAGAAGCAGCCTACATATTGAGAAACTGACTCAAGATAAAAAAAATAGAAAAGGGACTGCGGGTGCACCTCAGTGGTAAAGCACTTGTAAACTGCGAAAGGCACAGGGTTCAGCCTTCCAGTTCTGGAAAAGAAAAATAAATTTAAAAATAGGATTTTTGGTAAAATGTATTTGGAGTTTGAATTTTTAAATGTAATTAGAAATGATAGTTAAGCCATCAAGTCATCGCTAAGCAGGAGTAATAGGATGTGTAATACCCATGAAAATAGGAAGTGATTCAGAATGGGATTCCATTCAGTAACTAAGTGAAACTGATGAACTTTAAAGCATTTCTGAATGTTGTGAGTTTGAAGTTTTTAAATTTTTATTCAGGAGATATTTGAGAGCTTGCTATTTGAGGCACCAGGCATTGAATTTGAAATGAAAAGAAAATATATTTTTTGAAAATATTTGATCCAAAGACAATACGGGACCATTGTACATTTATGGTAACAAACCAACGATAGTCACTATTTCAAAGACCATATGAAAAGTTCGGGTCAGCAACTATCTCAGTACCTGGATGATGTGAAAAATAGAGATATATAGAAACGAATGCCTATGTTTCTTTTTAAATATATTACCTTTTGGCGGGGCTGGGATTTAGCTCAGTTGCTAGAGCGCTGCTCTGCAGTCTCTGAGGTCCCAAGTTTGATTCCCAGCACCACAAAAATGGGAGAAGGATGTGGCAATCCACTACCAAGACAATCGTGAAACAATCAACCATTGAAAACCCTATGAGGGTCACTGTGAGTTGGATACAGCTCAATGGCACCTAACAACATTTTTTCGGTAAAAATGCATAGAAATCATTGTTGATGAACATTTGTTCCATTAGCTACCATGCTATAAGGCATGATCTACCATATTTTTAATTATAATAAGCGGATATATAGTATTGGAATGATTAAGGAAACCTCAAAATGTTGGCGAAAACAGAAGGTCCAAACGGACTTGGCAAGTTGGGGCTGGGATGCAGGGTGGCTTTGGGACCCCTGTCTCAGAGGTGCGTGAAGACACCTCCTGCTCAGAGGAGGTGATTCCTCCTTTCATGGTTGCCCATCTCCTCCCACAGGGCTTTCTGTCTGCACCCCAGGCCCTGGGCCTCAGTAATGTCTCCTCTTCTGACTGCCCAGGTTCACAGCCGGAGTGATAAACAGGGAGAGGATGGCTTCCTTTGAGAGGCTGCTGTGGCGAGTCTGCCGGGGGAACATCTACTTGAAGTTCAGCGAGATGGATGCACCTCTGGAGGATCCCGTCACGGTGCGGGGCTCAGGCTTGCCGGAAGCGTTCTCTGAAATTCCTGGAGGCTGCCTCACAAGAGTCTCACTCTCTCAAAACACTGAGTCTTTAGATCCATGAAGCGAGTATCTATTTCTTTTCTTTTCTTTTTGTTCCATTTTTTACTTTTTAAAAAAATACATTTGAAAGTTTCAAGGGCTGACTTTTTTTTTTTTAATTTCTAAAAAGTTTTTTTTTTTGAGACAGGGTCTCTCTGTATAGTCCAAGCTAGCCTAGAACTCACTGTGTAGACCAGGCTGGCCTTGAACTTGTGTTGATCCTCCTGCCTCAGCCTCTTGAATGCTGGGATCATGGGTGTGCTCCACCATGCCCTGCTGGACTTACTCTTCTTAACTCCTTATAATTGGTTCATTCCTCTGAGATATGGTGTTGTTTTGTTGCTCTTGTTAGGTGCCATTGAGTCCACGTCTAACTCATAGTGACCCTATGTACAACAAACGAAACACTAATGTTAGTGCTTCTCTGCTATTCATAGGGCTTTCAATGGCTGATTGTTTTTTGGGAGTGGGCTGCCAGGTCCTTTTCCCAAGCCTACAGCACCTGGTGTTCCCAGGTGGTCTCCCATCCAAATACTAACCAGGCCCGACCTTGCTTAGCTTCCGAGATCTGACAGGCTCAGACATCACAGTGGTAAAGCTGCAGGCAAGACATGATGTAGTTATCTTCCTTCTAGAAACGTAGCTAGACTGGTGCTACACGATACAGCAGATGTCTTATTTGCACAGCACCAATAACTGACTGAGGTCAGTTTCTTAAGCTTCAGCACACCCATAAACATAGAGGTCACCTGGGATCTTGTTAGAATACAGATTCTGATTCAGCGGGGCTGAGGCAGAGCCTGAGAGTCTGCAATTCTTATAATCTCTCTGATGATGTTGAAATTTGCCCATGTCCCACACACTTTGAACAAGAAGGATTTCCTGGGGCTTGTTCCCAAGAACAATACATTTATTGATGTTAATTCTATAAGACCTTGCTTCTTCCCCGCTTCCAGTTAGTGTTTAAGTCCATTTACTCTTTAATTCCAAGAAGCTGGTGTTGTTTCTGAAAGCATCAATAATCTTTTCTAGATTATTGTTGTTGTTAGGTGCCATCAAGTCAGGTCTGATTCGTAGCCACCCTTTGTACCTTTTCTACATTGTTGTTGTTACGTGCTGTTGAGTTGAGTCTGCTTCATAGCGACCCTCATAGGGTTTTCAATGGGTGATCGTTTTGGGGATTGCTTCTGGAATGGATTGCCACATCCTTCACCTGTTTTTCTAGATTAGGGGCTAAAAATTAATTTTATGTTTTATTTGATAAAAACTTCATAGTTAAAATAAATAAAATTTAAAATAGGAAGAAAGCACAACACAGCTAATGTTATTTATTTTTAATTCTCTTCTTGAACTATTTTGTTTCTAGTCTCTAACTACAGACAGGTATAATTTTATATGGCTAATACATAGAAAAGACTTTTCCTGTTCATCTTAGACAATCTGAGATTCCCCCTGTATAAGTATGTATCATTTGTATAGGTTATTTAAAATTTTGACAATGAATCATCACTCAAAATCATGTCTTGACAGGTAATACTTATGGTGGTAGCCAGAGTATAAAGCAAATGTCTGGAGAAAGAGGATCATGGACATTGAAAGTCACCCAGCAGATGTCATGTGGTCAGAATGAATCCCTGGATATTGTGGATTAGGAGATGAGATGACTTAAGAGATTCAGAAAAGGACGAGACTAGTTTCCACGGGTGAAGAAACTTTTGGAAATAAAGCAGGCAGCTCCAAAAATCTTAAAACATCCTTAACCTGCTTCCAGGAGCAACTGTCAAAGAGATTATTTATTCTTACGTTGCATTAGTAGCTACCTAATATATCCATGGAGCTGTGTGACATTAAATACCTATTTTTGCACATTTTATTTCCAGCGTTCCTCCAGAATATCATTACTATGATGAGCAGCTTTATGCTTGTGGATTTTTATTTTCTTGTGAATTAGTTCTGTAATTGAATTCAAGGAAGATTGGATTGCTGTCTTAAAGGATGTGGGCACTTTTATGACACCTGATGGGCCTGACAAATGGCTTTTCATTGGGGGGGGGTACACAATTCCAATGCTCTGAATTTTAAATGATGGGTTCACTGAGTTTGTCATAACTTTTCCAATGCTAGGTTTTATAATTTTTCCTTTACCGGAGACATCCTGTGTAACTTAGCAAGACCTTGTTTCAAGATAAAAATATAAAAAGGGCTGAGGGTGCACGTCAGTGGTGGAGCACTTGCAAAGCATGTGCAAAGCCCTGGGTTCAGTCCGCCAGTACTACCAAAAAAATTTTTCCCCCTTTACTCCCTCAAACTAAATAAGAATGAAAGAACACATTATTTCAGTTTGCTCACAGTAAGAGTTGAACCTTTTCATGTTTGTGGAACATATAGTCTCCCTTTCTGCTGTGTTGTTCAATGTTGTCAGGTGCCATCGAGTTGATTCTGACTCACAGTGACCCTCATAGGGTTTTCAATGGCTGATTGTTTCAGGATTGCCTTGGGAGTAGATTACCACATCTTTCTCCATTTTTGCGGTGCTGGGAATAGAACCTCAGACTGCAGAGAAGCTCTCTACCAACTGAGCTAAATTCCAGCCCGAGTTGTTCAATAGGGACCTATGAAATGAAATTTAAGCAGTGTTCTTAAGGGCACACAGCAAGTAGCTGTGTGAGTCAAAAATGAGTTACGGCTTTCCTTTGTAAAATATCAGACACAAATTCATCCCTGAAATGCAGACATATGTGGGCTAATTCTGGTGATCAGGCCGGCTATTTTCATTTTCAGCCTTGTATTATCCTAGCCCCTCTCTTTAGGATGTTTTCTTGTTTGTGATCACATCTCTTATGTATTCCTTGGAAGCTTATAAAATTTCTGTTCTGACTTTTCCAGAAAGAAGAAATTAAAAAGAATATATTCATCATATTTTACCAAGGAGAGCAGCTCAGGCAGAAAATCAAGAAGATCTGTGAAGGGTAAGAGACAGTGTTAAAGACTCTGTCATCCTTGATTGGGGTCAAGATTGGATAGAGAGATGGGCCGTGCAAAATACATGTGATTGGGTCTACTTTGAAGTCGATTAGGATTTTAGAATGACTTTCCCATGCTTGATAAGATGATAGAACAATGCAGCTGACTTTTAGTAGTTGCGAGAGTATGAACAGAGAGAACTTCTGTTGCTGAAGTTATATGTGGCTAAACTGTGTGGCTAAGTTGTTTCTGGTTCTGTAGAATTGTCTTCTGTGCAGCCCCTTCAAAGCAGAAATTACTCAGTGCAGAAGGACATTAATACGTGACTAGATCCTGGAGGGGAGAAGGGATGATTCAAGCCCATAGTCATAACAGCTCCCAGCTTTTATGGTTTGAATGAAGTTCATTCACACGGCACAACTAGAGTTTCAGTTCCTAGCGTGAGGGATGTATTGGGAATCCTTACGCTGGTGACTCATGTTCTGACTGCTGGAGAGGAGGCTATTCTAGGAAAGGGCGGCCATCTGCCCCATGTCAACAAACAGTGGCCTCGCAGAAAAGGGATTGTGGAATGCTTTTCAGCAGTAACCCATACGTGTCCTTTGGAATGTACTAAACAGGTTTCGAGCCACCATATACCCCTGTCCAGAGCCTGCGGCGGAGCGCAGAGAGATGTTGGCTGGGATCAATGTGAGGCTGGAAGATTTAATCACCGTGAGTGAGGGGTTGAGGTGTGATCTGATGTGGGCTGCCTCTGCCTTTTCCCCCAGGGCCCTGACTGGAAGCCTGCTTGGAATGTTTGCTCCACTCCTCTGATGGTAGCTGCAGGAGATTGCACAGTTAGGAAGCAGTGTTCAGTAAGCTAGGGGTGATAATTCTGCGTGTGAGTAATGCATTGTCCAGGCTTAGAAATGACCACAGCCCTCGTCAGCCTTCAGGCGGCCACCCTAATCTGATCAAAGGAGCCCTTTATTACCAGCTTTGGTTTAGTGACTCTGTATCCAACTAGCCAGCCCACTCAGTTGAACAACCAGTTTTGCCAGTACTGAATTGTGTGAGCCAATAAACTCATTCTGTAGAAACAGTGAATCTAGTTTGACTGAGAATTTGTTGTTATTGTTGTTGTTGTTGGGGGCCATTGAATCGGGTCTGACTCATAGCGACCTTCATAGGGTTTTCAGTGGCTGATTGTTTCCAGATTGCTTTGGGAGTGGATTGCCATGTCCTTCTCCCACTGTGAGCACTTGAACATCCCAAATTCATTTCTTTGGTCATCCATGGTGACACCAAGCACCTCTGTGATCAGAACACTTTTCAATCCTAGGAGTTTGAAAGGGGTCACTGAAGTCAGCTAGGCCTTGAGTCCACAATATATTCTGGACTAGTGCTGCTCAACAGAACTTTCTGTGTGACAGAAATGCCCTGTAGCCCGTGCCTTCCCATGTTGTAGATATGAACTACAGGTGGCTGTTGAGCTTCTTGAAACATGGCTGGTGTCACTGAGCAACTGAATTTTTATTTTTATTTCTAATTAAATTTATGTGGCTCCTGTATAGGCCAGCATAATTTTAGCATCTCAAATGAGCAGGTTTAGAAATTAGGTATGTGTGTTTTAAAAACCTTTGGCTAGTAGGCACTCTTACTTTCCTGGAAAATCTATGTTTAATTTCTTTAATCTTCTCTATTCCTTTGTTGCCTGCAGCTGTAGCATTGTGGCATCTGATCCCATCAGATCTCAGAAGCTAAGCAGGGTCGGGCCTGGTTAGTACTTGGATGGGAGCCCGCCTGGGAACACCAGGTGCCGTAGGCTTGGGAGATGGACCCAGCAACCCATGCCCAAAAATCAATCAGCCATTGAAAACCCTATGAATAGCAGAGAAGCACTGACAATAGTGTTTCGTCTGTTGTATATAGGGTTGCTGTGAGTCAGACACCAACTTGACAGCACCTAACAATCACAACAACATTCCTTCATTGTCACTGTCACAACTGTGTTTCCTTTCAGTAATCCCCCTTGCAGTCCTTTTCTCCAAATGCTCCATGTTATATTTCGTGAAGACTTTATGAGGAGAATGGAAAAGAAAGCATGCTAGTTACACTCACATGTAGTGTAAACACGAATCCTTGTGGCGGTCAGGGATTTTGGGTCGTCCTAGCTGACCATGTTCCCCAGTGGTTACTTCTGTCTTTCTGTCCAATCGCTGACCAGGACGAGTCTGAGACACTATGTGGTGTCAGACAGTTTATTCTGGCAGCACTCTTACAAGATGGACTGAGGAAGCAGCAGAGGACACAGACCAGGTATAGACAGGGGTTTAGGTGACTGGCTGACTAGGATGATGTCTGTCTAGAGTCCATTCCCAGAGTTTACAGACTCATTCCCTTTCCCATACCAATATTCAATCTGGGTGAACAGTAGCAGGTGTTTCTTTCTTAAAGGAAGTGAAGCTGTTCTTATAAGAGTAAACTTTGCTTTAAGATTTATGAAAGTTTTATCTGTGCCTTATTTCCCAGAAATCCTCAGTCCAGGTTGCAACATACACCTAAGTGACTTTTCAAGACATGTAAGTGGGCCACCTAACTATTCATTAGTCTTATAGCCATGATATGTCTCTTAGAGTATAGTACAGTTGTTGCTGTTGTTGTTGTGAGGTGCCGTCAAGTCGGTAGCCGACTCATAGCGACTCTCATAGGGTTTTCAATGGCTGACTGTTTCGGGATTGCCTTGGGAGTGGATTGCCAGGTCCTGCTCCCACGTAGTACAGTAGCCACATGTAAAGATTACTGGAAAAGATGACCCTATGTATTGTATCATCAAAGCAAAAAAATTAATTCCATTAAATAAGATTTATGAGGGCCAAATTGTGCATTCATTCCTTCATTCATGAGTTCATTGTCACTTATTGGAGGGATTATCTACACAAAGCCTTTGGTGGGCATGTTACTATCTCAGGGCTTCTATAACAAATCCCTACAAGCTGGGTGGCTTAAAACAATACAAATTGATTCTCTCATAATTCTGGAGGCCAGAAGGCCCAAATCAAGGTGTCAGCTGAGCCACGCTCCCTCTGAAGATGCTGAGGGAAGATCCTTCCTGCTTCCTCTAGCTCCACCATCTGGTGGTGGTTGGCACTCCTTGGTGATCGTGGCTACATCACTCTCATCTCTGCCTCTGTGGTCACATAGTCATCTTCTTGCATGCCTCAGTCTCCAAATTTCCTATAAGAATGCCAGTCTTATTGGATTAGGACCAACCTTAATTCAGTGTGACCTCACCTTAATGTGATGACATCTGCATAGACCTTATCTCTAAACAACGTCATACTCACAAGTACCTGAGTTTAGGACTTCAACATAATCTTTTGGCAGGGGGTGGCATGGAGGTGGTGGCACAATTCAACTCATAATAATAGGATTATGAGGACTTTAGAAGAAAAGGAAGAAATGATCTATGTCTGAGGGGAGGACGTGTTCCTTTGCAGACTTTAAAGCTGGAGAGTAATGTGGATGAAGTAGAGAGTAATGTGGATGAAGTGGTGTAGGGGATGAGATTAATGGTGGGTTAGGAGTCTGGAGGGGATGGGGGTCTTGGCTAGGGTGGGAGCCTTGGGAGCAGGAGGAGGGATGCATCACCTCTCATAGGGAGATGAACGTGTCATGAGAGGTAAAGTCGTGATACATTTCTTCCATGCCAGAGGATGGAGCCCAGGGCAGGAGAAGCCGCTAAGACTCATGAAACTCCATTCTGGCCACCATGTCTAACATCTCCACCAACATTCCTTGTTTGTCTGTGTTTTTTTCCCCCCCAGGTCATAACACAAACGGAGTCTCACCGCCAGCGCCTGCTGCAGGAAGCAGCTGCCAACTGGCACTCCTGGGTGATCAAAGTGCAGAAGATGAAGGCCATTTACCATGTCCTGAACATGTGCAACATTGACGTCACCCAGCAATGTGTCATCGCCGAGATATGGTTCCCGGTGGCAGACGCTGGACGCATTAAGAAGGCATTAGAGCAAGGAATGGTGAGGGGCAGGTGGAGCGGGGGAAGGAGACGAGCCACATCAGCCCTCTGCAGGGCTCTCAGAGGGGGTTGGCCTTGGGAACTTAGCAAGTGACTTGGTGGTCACATTGTTTCCATCTTTGTACCTTCCGTCCTTAACCCAGTCCTAGGAGACATGAGGGCTGGGATTTAGCTCAGTTGATAGAACACTTCGCTGCAGTCTCTGAGGTCCAGAGTTCAATTCCCAGCACCGCAAAAATGGGAGAAGGACCTGGCAATCCACTCCCGAGGCAATCCCGGAACAGTCAGCCATTGAAAACCCTGTGAGGGTCGCTATGAGTCGGATACTGACTCGACAGCACCTAACAACAACAACAGGAGACATGGAAGAAACACCTTTTTCCCAGTGATTGAGAAACAGTCAACATTTCTTTGATCGTCAGTGGGTATATATTGAGCACCGATGTGCCAGGCACTCTGCTGGTTGTGGTGGCAGGTTTTGTACTGTGGCTGCAGGTACCACCCCTCACCTTATGGAAGTGACAGTCTAGCTGGAGAGACAAACCAAACCTCTAGAAGAAGAGCTAAAGGGCCCAGGGGGCTCGCAGTGCTCCAGGCACAGCACTAAGCACTGTGCTCCGCATTCCGGCCTCACCGCCCTCTGAGCTCGCCTCCTAGATGTTCACTGGGCACCAGGAATGGATCCAGGGCCACCTGGGCAGAACACGGCCCTGCGCTGACAGACGTTCTAGACAGGGAGATGGACAGTGTGCAGGCCCCTGAGGAAGCCATGCATGGAGGGTAGGAAATCAAGCAGGAAGGTGAGGAGTGGGGCTTGCAGCCATCACCTGCTTGCCTTGTTGCACCCCTGGCCCATATTTTATTTTTTATCTTTAGTTAGGGTCTCACTAAGTCCTGCAGGCTACCTCTGGCCTCAAACATGTGATCCTACTGCCTCCACCTCTACATCCCTGAGATGGCAGGCGTCTGCTGCAGTGCCTGGCACCTTTGCAGATTTTAAAGCTGGAGAGTAATGTGGATGAAGTAGAGAGTAATGTGGATGAAGTGGTGTAGGGGGTGAGATTAATGGTGGGTTAGGAGGCTGGAGGGGACGGGGGTCTTGGCTAGGGTGAGAGCCTTGGGAGCAGGAAGAGGGATGCAGCAGGGAGAAGTGGCAAACTGTGACTATGGGATGGCCCACGAAATCAGGATAAGCCCAGGTGACTGCGAAGCTTCAGGAATCTGGGTGGATGGGGGCTCTGTTGAAGGGGTGGGGGCCAGGGGACCTGACTTGGGAGCACATTGGTGACTTCAGTCCTAGATTCCTGGATTCCTGGAGCAGGTGAGACATGGAGTTTGTGAGCCTAACTGGGCAATGAGAAGAGAATGAGGTGCAAGGGAGGGCTGGGGCCATTTGCAAGGTAGGGAGAAACTGGCCAAATGGGGAGGTCCTGAGGGAGAAGATGGAGAGGAAGGGAGGGGAAGGGAGGAGTCCAGAGTCTATGCTGAGGTGCAGGGCAGGCATCAGAGGACTGGGAGGGGCTCTGCTCGCTCCACAGATGGGTGAACAGGGTAGGTAGCAGGAAGGTGTTAACTTTTCACAGATGGAGTCATGATTCTCAGAGAGTTCAAGAGGAGTCCCACGTTCACGTGGAGATCTATGTGCTGACACGCAGCCCAAGGCTCTGGTCCTTACGTATCTGCCACCTGTTGTTTTTGCAGGAACTCAGTGGTTCCTCGATAGTGCCCATCATGACCGAAGTGGAATCTAAAACAGACCCTCCCACCTTTAACAGGACCAATAAATTCACAGCTGGCTTCCAGAACATCGTCGATGCTTATGGCGTCGGCAGTTACCGGGAGATGAACCCAGGTAAAAGGGTGGCTGCATTGCACAAGGGCATAGATAATGAAAATGGGGTAAGATGTACCTCTCAGGGGACCTAGGAAGTGAATCTGTTACAATGGTGACATTTCCAAAAATCTTATTTGGTTTCCTGAAGCCCTGCATTATCTTCTGTAAATGCTGCCTGAGGAAAGATTGGTTATTTGTCTTCACTTCTTTAAGTAGAAGCTTCACCAGGCACCCGGACTCAGTTCTCCTTTCCTTGCTAAGTCAACCAGGGTTATTCTAGTATCTTCACGGTCCTGGGGTTATAGTGTGGGAACAAGAGCACAAAGGACTTGGGGTCAGGAGATTACAGTCTTAGTGCGATAGGCTGTGGGGATGTTGGTAGCCTGATTAATAAACAGGGGGTATCTGTGCTCGGTGACACCCACCTGTAATTCCAGCTACTCTGGAGGCAGAAGCAAGAGGATCACAAGTTTGAGGCCAGAGGCAGCTTGCACAGTTTAGTGAGACCCTGTCTCAAAATAAGAAGTAAAACAATGGGCTTAGTGGTAGAGCATCTGTCTTATATGTGCAAGGCCCTGGGCTCAACCCCCTAGTACTGAAAAAAACAAACCAAAACCAAAACAAAACAGTAAATACATGGTAGACCAGATGCCTTCTAGCTGTGCAGGGCATGGCACTGCTCTCCAGCCTGAGTCCCATCTAACTTGTGACCTATCACGCAGGGGCCTCATGGGGTCAGGGCATCTGTGAGTCTCTGCTGGCGCCGTATGGCGCATGTCAGTGGTGGAAAGAATACAGAAGACAGTGATAGAGAATTAATCTGAGCTACACCTCTGGCCCTAGAAAAAACTGGTTTTAAATCCCATTGAACTTTGTGACCTTGGCTAAGTCACTACACCTCTCTAAGACTCAGTGTAAACTGGGGAAGAAGAATCCCTCTTCATGGAGGAGTTCATGCACGGGGGAGACAAGCCCGGGTTGGGGAGGGGCCAGGGGAGTCAGGCAGAGAGACCCAGGAAACCTGCCTGCTGAGTGCACAACCATGATGGAGAAATCTTTGCGGGGAGCTGGAGGGACGTGCAGAGGCCTCACATGGCTGGGGGTCTCCCCTGCGCAGCTCCCTACACCATTATCACCTTCCCCTTCCTGTTCGCGGTGATGTTTGGAGACTGTGGTCATGGAGTGGTGATGCTGCTCGCCGCCCTGTGGATGGTCCTTAACGAGAGGCACCTGCTCTCCCAGAAGAGCACCAACGAGGTGGGTGGCCAGCAGATGTTCCCTAAGGCACGGCTGTAAACGGTGCGTGTAGTTTTCACCATAGGACTAACATGTTTTTATGAAAAGTAAGAGAAAGATCCAGGGTAAAGAAGAGCCAAAATTCGACATAAAGCTCCTGGCCAGAGATGGTTCCTTTGGGCGGTTTGGTGTGGATCATTCAGCATTGTGGGGTTTTCTCTGTGTTTTGACAAGGTGTTGATTCTTTTGCTTGTTTTTGTGGTGCTGGGACTCAAACTCAGGGACTTGTACAGGTCACCTAAGTCCTACCACTAAGCTACACCTCTGGTCACCACTCACTTATTTATTTATTTATTTATTTATTTACTTATTTGCAGTACTGGGAGATTGAACCCAGGGCCTTGCATATGCCAGGCAAGTGCTCTACCACTGAGCTGTACCTCCAGCCCCTTTTTACTTTTTCTTTTAAGACAGGATCTTACTCAGTTACATAAGCCGCCTCTGGCCTTGAACTCACTATCCTCCTGCCTCAGCCTCCCGAGTTGCTGAGATTACAGGCATGCGCCAGGGTGTCTGGCCCTTTATTTATTTATTTATTCTAACATTGATTTTTTTTCCCCTCTGATTATAAAACAATTTTTCTCTGATTATAAAAACAATTCATATTCACTATAAAAATTAGAAAAATACATCATCTAACCACCTAGAGAAAAGTCATGATGAGTATTTTTGGATATCTTTCTATTGTTTTGTGCTTATCCACAAATACGTAATTTTCAAAAATTTACATTAAAGAGGGCACATTATTCGTAACTCCCTCCCTTGCTGTTTCTTTTTTGAGATAGAATCTCACTTTGTAGCCCAGGCTGGCCTTGGACTGTCAATCCTCCTGCCTCAGCTACCCAAGTGCTAGGTTTATAGTGCACATCACTGCATCCTGGATTGTAGCTTATTTATTTATTTTTATTTATTTTTTATTTTCATGGAAGAGTCTTTTTTTCCCCCAAGTTTGTGGCCAGGGTTCTTAGAAAACCCTGAGAAGTCCTAACTTTCATGTCCTCATCCTGTATTTGGAGTTTAGCTCCCTTCCTCGAGGTTCTTTCCCAGTATGGTGAAGTTTGAAGCCATCCAGGCTTGTGACTTGGTTAAAGTTTATCAGTTAATCACTTTATGTTCATGGTAATACATTTGATGAGTGGAAATGTGACTTTAACTATGTACTGAATTGTAAGAATTCAATTCAATTGGCTACAATTTTTTGTGTCAGGTTGAATTAGCTAGAGCTAGCTTAGTGATGTCATTGTAAGTTAATCATAAGCAAAGTCAGTTGACAAAATCAACCCGTGACCAATACTGTTTTCCATGGGAGACTTAACAGATGCCATTTTCTAATGGAAACATTTAAAGTTGCAAAGTTACACACCAACAGTTCTTGGAATGAATGCACATCATGCAGTATTCAGGGAAAGCACTTTCCTTCCTTAGCCGATGTAGTGAGAGACTCAACCTTATGATGCCAAGGTCTCAAATGAGTGGAGTTTTGACCTGCCATGAATGTGAGGCTTTTTTTTTTTTTTTTTTTTTGCGGTACTGGGTGTTGAATCCAGGGCCTTGTACCTGCATGCTCTGCAAGTGCTGGACCACTGAGCTGCCCCCCCAGGCCATTTTTTTTTTTTTTTTCACTTTTTGAGACAGAGTCCCGCTAAGTTATGCAGACTGCCTCTAGTCTCAAACTTGTGATCCTCTTGCCTCCGCCTCCTGAGCCGCTGAGATTACAGGTGTGCGCCACCACTCGTGGCTGTGTTTTTGTTTTTGTTTTTTTTTTTTTTTTTTTTTGAGACAGGGTCTCACTATGTGGCCCAGGCTGTCCTCAGACTCAAGATTCTCCTGCCTCAGCCTCCTGAGTGCTGGGAATATATGTATGTCCCACCATTCCCGGAAAATGTGCAGAGTTGACTTGCTGTGAATGTGCAGCTATTGAAGGCCAGCTCAGGCGTGTCTTCCAGAGGCACCAGAGACCACAGCCTGCCCCTTTCCAGTCCCTTCATTAGCAGGTGCTTGTGCTTCGGTTCATTTTCTAACCAGGGCTGAAAGAAATACTCTGAGACTTATATGCTTTTGTTTCCACGGTAACAAATACCAGTCCAGGACTTTTCTCATTCACCTACATTGTTGTTGTTAGGTACCGTTGAGTCGTGTCCGACTCATAGCGACTCTTGTAGGGTTTCAATGGCTGATTGTTTCAGGATTGCCTCGGGAGTGGATTGCCATGTCCTCCCATTTTTGTAGTTCTGGGAATCCAACTCAGGACCTTAGAGACTGCAGAGTGGCGCTCTACCAACTGAGCAAAATCCCAGCCCAATTCACCTATATAAGCTCAGGAAAATCAGGGAGCGTGTGTTCTTCCTCTTTGGATTATGACATCTGCCTTGGTCACATGGGCCCCCTTAGGGTGCCTGTTAGTGATGCTGGAGCCATCCCATAACACCCATCTTGGGTGTCTCATCAGAGCGCACTGACGTTTGTCCTCCGTCTCCCGGGGCAGATCTGGAACACCTTCTTCAGTGGGCGCTACTTGATCCTGCTCATGGGTATCTTTTCCATCTACACGGGCTTGATCTACAACGACTGCTTCTCGAAGTCTTTCAACATCTTTGGCTCTTCTTGGAGTGTCCAACCTATGTTCAGAAATGGCACATGGAAGTAAGTTCACAGCCTGAGATTGCCAAAGGGATTAGAGGTGCTGTACTCCAGTGTTAGGGCTGGGATTTAGCTCAGTTGGTAGAGCGCTGCGCTCCAGTCTCTGAGGTCCCGAGTTCAATTCCCAGCACCGCAAAAATGGAAGAAGGGCCTGGCAATCCACTCCCAAGGCAATCCCGAAACAGTCAGCCATTGAAAACCCTATGAGGGTTGCTATGAGTCAGATACTGACTCAACGGCACCTAACAACAACAACAACAACAACAACAACAACAACAACAACAACAACAACAACAATGTTATTGCTTGCCCTGAGGAGTGCCCCTTCTCGGGACCTCTAGTCATGGGAGACGCCGAGTCCTTGGCTCCAAGACAAAAAGGAATTTCAGGATGAATCATTGAGAAAGCGAAGCAGTTTAAAGTTTATTAAGGAAAGGGATAGTACATGCTTCAGAGTGAGCGCAGGTGTCTAGAGATTGGGCAGCAAGAAGCAGGCCCAGGGAAGGAAGTGTGGGTCTGGAGCCTGAGTCCTGAGGCTCCAGCAGGCAGGTCCTTACCCAGTAGCAACAGTTACCTACCCATCCAGGTAGCAGATCCTTGGTTTGTCTGTGTTTCCCTGTATAAAAGAAATTTATAGAGCACCAGGAGCGGTGGCACACGCCTCTAATCCCAGCAGCTCAGGAGGTGGAGGCAGGAGGATCGCAAGTTTGAGACCAGAGGCAGTCTGTGTAACTTAATGAGACCCTGTCCCAAAAAAAGGAAAGAAAGAAATGTACATGAGACACAGAAACTATAGTATAGAGTATGTTGTTGTTAGGTGCTGTAGAGTCAAGTCTGACTCATAGTGAATCTTGTAGGGTTTTCAATAGCTGATTGTTTGGGGATTGCTTCAGGAGTGGATTGCCATATACTTCTCCCATTTTTGCAGTGCTGGGGATTGAAACCAAATCCTCAGAGTGTGGAGCAGTGCTCTACCAACTGAGCTAAACCCCAGCCCCACAGTATAGCATATAGTCTAAGTCTAAATACAGATTATAAAGAGAGTACATCTTCCAGATGTGAAGACAGACAGTGGTAACAGGCTATTGCTGCCTTGAGTTAAGGCCACATTGTCTTTTATAGTGATGTTTGGACCCTCAGGGGAGGAAACAAACATTTTATACCTTGGGCCTGCACCCAGAAAGGGTAAAAGGATTCCCCTTGTCTTCAAAGGGCTGGGCTCAGAGGCGGGCATTTCAAAAGGTTATAGAAATCCAGGTAGCTACTGGTCTGTATAAGGGAGCAGAATTGACTAAATAAACAGTGTCCATTTCCATTGCTGGGAGTGGTGTGTGTTTCACCTGGTCTTATTATCCTTCCTGGATGAATGTAGAAGTGAGGAGTGATTTTAATTCTGTTTTCTTTTAGCAAGTATGCTGTTTGTAAGGGTATTATCCATCAGGGAAGCAGTGATCTCCAGATCAAGGCCTTTGTCCCACAGGACACTCATTGATATTCATATTACAGGTGGCCAGAAAGCACATGGCAAAGCTGGGTAGTAGAGCCCTCTCTTCCCTTTCTTCCTGCCTATTGCCCCCTAACAAGATGGCTCAATTGCCAGCCATACGGGTGGCCTTAGTGACTTTTTGCATGGCTGGGAGGGTCTACACCAGCCTCTGCTCAGAGAGAGGTACACTTGCAAATTCATCCAATAATTCAGTATAAGACCTGTGCTCTTTCTTCAGTCACTGAGCTGCTCACTGTAATGCATGGAGAGAGCTTTTAAGATTTCAGCTCCAGGCAAGCATGGTGGCGCATGCCTGTAACCGCAGCATTTGGGAGGCTGAGGCAGGAGGACTGACACAAATTCAAGGCCAGTGTGGTCTACATAGTGAGTTCCAGGCCAGCCTGGGCTATACAATGAGACCTTGTCTCTAAAAAAACCACACACACACACACACACACACACACACACACACACACACACACACACACACGGGGAGCGGGGAGAGAGAGAAACACAGAGAGAGAAAGGTTTCAGTTCAATTAAATGTATATTATGGAATCTCCTGTACATAGGGTTGCTATGAGTGGGACCCAACTCAATGGCACTTAACAACAACAACAACAACAACAACAACAACAACCATGCACCAAGAACCTTTGTGAAAACAAGTGACAGAGCAGGCATAAATGGGCATCTCAGCAGGAACCATATAAGCAAGTTTTCATGTAAAAGAAGGTGGCATTCAAAATATGTTTTTGTCTGGCTGGGAATTGGAAGTAGACTCAATTCACACATCCGGACATTTAGGAACAAAGGCTTTGCTTTAACCAAAGGTGGATGTACACATTGAACTGTGTGGATTCTCAGCTTACTATGTGCAAGACCGGATACCCTCCAGGAGAGCATGAAGAGAGGAGGCCAGGCACAAAGGTGCACACCTGTAATCCTAGTGATTCAGAAGGCAGAGGCCAGAGGATTGCAAGTTCGAGGCCAGAAGCCGCCTGTGTAATTTAGCAAGACCCTGACTCAAAATTAAAAAATGGGCTGGGGATATCGCCTCATGGCAGAGCACTTGCAAAGTCTGTGACGAAGCCCTGGGTTCAACTCCATAATCCAAAGAGAATAACAAATAAATTAAAAAGCAAGGGAGTAGATGATGGATTTCCAGTGCCGGCCCCTGGATTTGCCTTGTGGCTGGCAGAATGATGAGGGTGGTGTGGGGAATGGGGGCAGCTGGTGAGGAGGCCTGGGAGCTTGCCGGAAAGAGAGTTCAGAAGCCCTTTAAATCCTACAGTCCATACCTCCTGTATGCATTCCACAATTTTTTTTTTTGTTACTGGGGTTTGAACCCAGGGCCTTGTGCTTGCATGCTCTGCAAGTGCTGGACCCCTGAGCTGCACCCCCAGCCATTTTTTTTTAACTTTTTTTTTTTTGAGACAGGGTCTCACTAAGTTATGCAGACTGCCTCTGGTCTCGAACTTGCAATCCTCCTGTCTCCACCTCCCAAGCCGCTGGGATTACAGGCGTGCGCCACCACGCCCAGCTATTCCACAATTCTTTTAGCAGTTAATCAATCAGTCATCAGACTGGAAACACAGCACTTCAGCAATGTGGGCTTTGCGGGGAAGGGAGAAGGATTTCAGAGCTTGCGAGAGAGGTCGGTTTACTGAATTGGGAAGGAACAAAGAGGGCCCTGCAGGGTAGGGAACTGTGCGGGGGAGTGAACAGAAAGGTGGATGACCTTATGATCTTTAGGGATCTTACGCTGCATGCAGCACATGCCTGAGACACCCATAGAAATTTCAGGGCTGATTTGCAAACCTAGAAATCAGACGTGACTTTTCCTAACATGTCTGCCTCGCTTCATGCATAAGGTTTCCTGGCTTGGTGTGGAACTTCCGGTTGAACATGGCAGGAGGACGGAGGGTGCTGGGAGAGAGGCGTCAACACACTGCCAGCCTTCCTTCCTGTCCTGCCTCCCCATCTTGGGGGAGGATTGTAGCATTTCTATCTAAGTAACTCGAAGGGTTTTACTTGCTCACTAAAATGTGTGATAAATGTTGTTGTTGTTAGGTGCCGTCGAGTCATGTCTGACTCATAGCGACCCTCATAGGGTTTTCAATGGATGACTGTTTTGGGATTGCCTTGGGAGTGGATTGCCATGTTCTTCTCCCGTTTTTGTGGTGCTGGGAATTGAACTTGGGACCTCAGAGATGGCAGAGCGGCGCTCTACCAACTGAGCTAAATCCCAGCTATCGTGGTAAACATAAATGGAGGGAAAGAATAAACACTCTCATCTAAAAATTTCTCAGTTAGAAATGATTCGGTCCAGGCTTCATTTGAGCCAGGAGCTTTCCTGAGGGCGTTTTTAAGAGCTTGATATTGACGGAAGGCCTGGGTAGGGTCTGAGAGATGGTAACAATTTTTAGCGTAGGGGTTCTAATGTATGCCTTTTAGTTTCTCTGGTAGGCATGCATTCCTAGAGTAGAGAATGGAAATGTTAGTAAATACAATAACCAGTTAATAAATACAATAACCCCACACTCTCCTGTTAGCATGAAACATGTTAATGGGGACTATGTTAGAAACAACATGAAAATTGTACAGATATTACGGGATGGGGGCAGAGAACATGTTTGTGGAAGTAACCGCTCTGCCCTGATAAAAATGAAGGATAACATTCAAGACAGATGGCTATATCTGTAGGGTTTAAAAAAATTTTTTTTGTTTCTTTTGCAATTAATACCTTTAAGAGATGCTTAGAAGAACTCATAAGCATAGAGATGAGTTTTGAAATGTATTAAGTCCTTATAATTTCACCAAACAACCAACATGAAATTTCATTTCTCCCGGAATGTGGTTCCTCAGGTGAACTGGCCCGTTGTCCTCTGCAGATGTGGGTAGGTACGTGGCTCCCTTCGCATGTGCCCATGACCCCGTGCCCAGTTCAAGACTCTTCAGTGATGCTGGAGCCTGGACTGAGATGTTCAGCCACAGGCCCAAGCGTTGCCAATAGCATAAAGCAGAACCTCATTATCAGCGAGGCAGAAGAAAATTCCAGTCGTCCATTGGAGATTAAGCACACAGAAAGCTGATTTTGGTCACCACCGCCTGGCTTGTGGGCCTGCTTTCCCTAGCCATTGAGTGTTCATCAGTTGAAACCCACCAGGAAGATGCCTGTGGTCACCCAAGATGGGGGCCTTGGGCATCGGGCATCTTGGCAAGAGGGTGTGAGAAGGGACTTAGAGGATTTGGCCTGGCTTATGAGAGGGGGATGTTTGGCTATTTTTGTGGTTTGGACAATGTCTTTTTGCCTGTGATTGGGTCTGACTGTAGAAGGGTCTTGTTTCCGCCTTACTCCATCCTGGTCACAGGATGGCCTGGTCTGAGGTTGGTGTTCTGTGAAGCTGTGAGGTTGTTCGTGTGGAGCAGAAATCTCTGTGGCTAAGCCGTTGGTGACAGGCCAGTTCCTTCCTGTCAGAGGGGGCTGTTCTCTTTTTCAGTACACAGACATGTCTCTGCTAATGATGGCTGGCCATCTGCATGGTGGCTTACCGTCAGGACCTGGGTCTGAGTCCAGGATGGTTCGCCAGGGTCAGTTGCTCTCAGGGTACTTGGAAGGCGTGGGCAGCATGACAAGCCTCCTGAGTTCCTCCGCTTGTTGTCTAAGCTGCCCCTGCCAGGTTGCAGAAGGGCTGGAGTGCCATTTCTGGGCAGCCTGTCATGGTGGTCAGCCTTGTGTGTATTATTTCAAATACACATTCTGTGGGCCTTCTGCAGAAGTGTGCCCTGAAAAAGAACAGTAACACCAATATGTGTGTCCCCTGCAGCCTGCAGTTGTTTTTAGGTGCTGTCAAGTCGGGTCAGATTCATAGTGACCTTACCTATAAGAGATGAAACACTACCTGACACTGTGCCAGGCCTGGATCTATTGTCAGTGCTTCTCTGCTGTTTATAAGGTTTTCAATGGCTGATTGTTTGGGAGAGTGGGCTGCCAGGTCCTTCTCCCAAGCCTACAGCACCTGGTCTTCCCTGGTCTTCCATCCAAGTATTAACCAGGCTCGACCCTGCTTAGCTTCCGAGATCTGATGGGATCAGGCACCACAGTGATGTGGCTGCAGATAGAGGCCTACAGAGTGAGTGGGAAATTCCTTCCCATTGCCATCCATGCCTCTTGGTAAAAAGGGGGATACAGATTTAAAGATACTCAATCAAGTATAATTTTTTTTTTTTTGCGGTACTAGCGGGTGAACTCAGGGCTTCGCACTTGCATGTTCTGCAAGTGCTGGACCACTGAGCTGCACCCTCAGCCCATTTTTTTTTTTACTTTTTGAGACATGATTGCACTAAGTTATACAAACTGCCTCTGGTCTCGAATTTGAGATCCTTCTGCCTCCATCTCCTGAGTCGCTGGGATTACAGGCGTGCACCCCCATGTCTGGCTTGGAGTATACTTTTTTAGGGCTAGATTTCACAGAGATGGAGGCCTATGGGTGAACAGTCCACCCATCGTTCAGGATCAGCCCAAGTGTCCCTGGTGAGGCTTCCCAGGGGTGACCCTGGGCTGGACATTCTTTCTTTCCTGTATGTGCCCATTACGCCTGCCCCCACCTCTTTGCTGATAGTCCACAGTTCTAGGTTTTCCTTACCCCGCCCCAACCACACTGAGAGCTCTTTAGAAACTTGGATTGTGAGCTCCATGTAGGCCAGAGGTAGATTTGGTAGCCTCAGCCCCTACGACAATACTTGGCACAGGGTACATATTTGGTACCCATACGTTTGTGGTTATTAGGTGCTGTTGAGTCAGGTCCGATTCGTAGTGACCCTATGTACATCAGATGAAGTACTCCTCAACACTGCCACGCCCAGCACTGTGTCAGTGCTTCTCTTCTGTTCATGGGGTTTTCATGGCTGATTGTTTCAGGAGTGGGCTGCTGGGTCCTTCTCCCAAACCTACAGCACCTAATATTCCTACGCACTCTCCCATCCAAGGATTAACCAGGTTGACCCTTCTTAGCTTCCAAGATCAAGTGATACAGCTGCAGGCCTAGTCCCCACACCTGGAATAATTGAATAATCAAAATCGATGACCAGCACCAATGGCTGGGCTTTGGTTGGCCTGAGAGTTCATGACTGGTGGCACTATTGTATTTTTATTTATTTATTTTTTTGCTTCTGGTTGAGGTTTTATTTTGTTTTCTCTCTTTCTCTTTCTGTAGTACTCACATACTGGAGACAAATCGATATCTACAGCTGGACCCAGCCATGGCAGGAGTATATTCTGGAAACCCATACCCATTTGGGATTGATCCGGTAATAATGTCTTCTGGGCAAAAATGTTAGGTGCCATTGAGTTGTATCTGACTCAAAGCGACCCTCATAGGGTTTCGATGACTGATTGTTTCGGGATTGTCCTGGGCATGGATTGCCACATCCTTTTCCCATTTTAGCTGTGCTGGGGATCGAACCCAGGATCTCAGAGACTGCAGAGCAGCACTCTACCAACTGAGCTAAATCCCAGCCCCGGGCAAAAATATTAATTATGTAAAAATCTGTTGTTGAGATGATCTCTGAATGAAGAAGAGAAAGTATCAGTACCTAATAAATTAACAAACTGAAGTTGAGATAAAAATTATTTCCGCTGGAGTTTCTGGAGGTTTTTGCAACACAAAGAGCTGGATTCAAGTAAATACCCTCACTGTACCCTGTACTCAACCTCTGGGTCATTTTCCACTCCTTTCTTTAACATCTGCTTCTTTCTCCACCAATTTTTCCCGTGGTAGTTGATGATTGCTTCTTTAAAAGGCCCTCGGTTGTCAGGAAAGTGCACATACCAGATAAGCTATTTAGCATCCTAACCAGGCTCCTCATTTTGGCATTTTCTTACAGTGGATAGCATCTCTTTGGTAGTAAATATGAATTTGCTTTTATTTTTGCTTTTACTGCATAGAATTGACACATGCTTTTTAAAAAGGCATATGCTTTATTTATTTTTTCATTATATCTATCCAGGTCAACTAGATGTGTAACAGACAAAACAAAGGTGTTTTTTGTGCACCAGATCCGCACACCCAAGCCAAGTGCAGGATGACCCGGTGCATACTGCCACCAGGTGGCAGCCTTGAGCTCCACATGAATTATGAATAGTGTAGACTTGAGCTTGGCAAATGCTGTCCATTAATTTTTTTTTCTTCTCAGCTTTCTCTGTGGGAGAGAACCTGACACCTCAGTTTTAGTTGCAGCAGTTGAGAGTAAACACTGTAGGCCCCAAAACTGGTTTTCCAATTTCCTCTCTGTTGGTCATCTCCTCTTGGGTTTCCCCAAGTTCTCCCACCGTCTTCTCCCCTTCCTGCCCGCCTAGCAGAAAGCGTTGCACAGGATTTCTTTATACTCGCCATTTCAGGAGCACATGCATTCAAAGATTTATCAAGACAGGCGAAATCCTTGAAAGCTGGTTTGTAAATTGCAAAGTATTGGAAATAAATGTGAATTGTTATTTTTGTAGACCGGAAGGCTTTCTCCTCCGTCACGGGGCTGGTACAGTCAGTGAGCAGACTAAGGAGGCAGTTGGAGGAGACCAAGCTTAAGGTCTGGTGGTCTTCCTCTGCTTTGAACCTCATTGTTCCTACCGTCCTCTCTGTCCCTTCACAGCCCACGTTCAATGCATCAGCAAATCTTGTTTGCCCAGTTCTACTCCTCAGAAGGGAGACAAAATTTTGCATTTAATAACAGAGTGGCCCAGAGTCTCTACTCTGCGTGCAATTTTGTCATCTGCCTATAAGTTAGAAAAGTGTGTGTGTGTGGGGGGGGGAATCAGGATGAAGGGGAAAGTGGGATGTTGACAATAGTGACATTTTATTTTTTTTTCCTAGGAACATTTAGAATTTTGAAGATTTCTGGTTTTGGGCTGGGGTTGTATCTCTGTGGTAGAATGTTTGCCTAGAATGTGCAAGGCCCCGGGTTCTATTCTCAGCATGCGTGTGCACACACACACACCTGGTCTTTTTCTTAACCATAAAATAATATACACATCTGATTTTTTAAAAAATCTGCCGGGTGTTGTGGCACATGACTATCATCCCAGTGGCTCAGGAGGTAGAGGCAGGAGGGTCACAAGTTCGAGACCAGAGGCAGTCTGTGTAACTTAGCAAGACCCTGTCTCAAAAAAGTAAAAAAAATGGGCTGAGGGTGCAGCTCAGTGGTCCAGCACTTGCAAAGCATGCAAGCACAAGGCCCTGGGTTCAACCCCCAGTACAGCAAAAAACAAAAACAAAAACAAAAACAAACAAACAAAACCTATGCAATATAAAATGTTATAAAGAAAAGTAGGAGTTTCTTTCCCACCTCCCCCCTTCCTCACAGAGTATTTCTGTGCCTGTGTTTGCACTGTGTCATAGATATTGATGAAGGGTTTAATCATTATGTAATGTAAATTTCCACAGAGCATTTATTCTCTGTGTTCAGCGTCTCTTTGTGAATCAGCTCACAGAATATTTGGCCTTCATTGTGGCTACATAGACTCACTGTGTTTCTAAGTTTTTGTTTTATTTTGCTTTGTTTCCAGTGCTGGGGATTGAACCCAGGGCCTTGAGCATAACTAGGCTAGGGCTTTTCAACTGAACACCCCTCCAGTCTTAATATTTTATCATAAATGAATATACACTAGTTAAGAGCCCAGGTTTTGGAATCAGACTGCTTGTGTTTAAATCCTGGCTTTTCTATTTACTTGCTCTGTGATTTTGAGCAAGATATCACTCTGGGTCTGTGCTCTCACCTGTCAAATGGATGTGATAATGCCCTAAGTCTGGGGATTGCTGGGCAGATGAAGTGATTTTCACGTGTAAAGCTTCAAGAACAGTCTGGTGTAGAAACGTGGTAAATGTTCCATCAATGTTAGTTGCTATTATTTCTTTCAAGGTGTGTAAGTAATTTAATCCTGAGATTGTGATGAATTCCCTCATCTGTAAATTTGGAACACACACACACACACACACACACACACACACCTATATATGTATGTGTGTCTCATATGATTTTTGTTAGAATTAAATGACATGAATGCATCTAAGGACCTTGATATGTGGCTGGTACTCAACTGTCAACATTTTTAGTGACCTACCCTCACCACGCTGAGTGAACTTGTAGGTTGGCAAAGAAAAGGCCATGGGCAGAGGGAAAGCCAGACTTCCCAGGCCCCACTTTTTCCTGGCTGTCAGCTTTGTCCCACCTTTTCCTGTCAGCCCAGTTCCACCTCCGTTTGGTGGTGCTTGGTGCTCCACAAAGTGGTTACTGCTGTGGTTGCGTTGGGGAAGTCAGGTCTTCTTACCCCGAAGGCCATCGCCAACAGGATCAAATCCAAAGGGCTTCAGAAGCTGTGCTGATGTCGCCAGATGTACCAGAAGCAGTGACCGGATGAGAATGGCTTTAGATGTCATTGTACGTCAGAGTTTCATCAGGCATAGCGACTGCCGGCTTTAGGAAATCCTCAGCACTTTATGGATTATTTTCCAGGGGAATTCAGAAACGACTTTCTAGAACTTCTCAGGAGATGCTTTGGCACTAAGAGAGTCCATAATGCTATAGACAATGAATATATCAGTCATCAAGAGCACATCCATATGAATGCTACTCAGTGGGTAACATTGACTGATTTTACTAAGTGGCTGGGCAGAAAAGGCTTGTGCAAAGTCAACAAGACACCAAAAGGCTGGTACATTCAGGCCATACACAGGGACCCAGAAACTATTCATGGACAACTAGAACTAGAGAAAACAAAGAATCAGGACCTTGATGATGAAGAAAAACTGCCAAATTTATTGAAGAACCAGTGAGAAGAGATCCGGAAGGGAAGGAGCAGGAGGCTCCTGTATTTACAGAATTAAGCAGAGAAAATGATGACGAGAAAGTTATGTTTAATTTGAATAATGAAGCATGTAGTTCAGCAGGAACAACATCTTCCAGATCACACTCTGGGAAATATGGCACCAGCAAAGCAAAAAGAATCTTCCCAGAGCTCAGCTCAATGCAGAGAAAAGAAAAAGAAGTTTGCATGGGGTGAAATCATGGAGATTGAACAGGCAAAGAACTGCCTGAAGAGACTGCTGGCTACAGCGTGAAATCATTGTGAAAATTATAATAAAAAGCTTGGAAAGAAATATTATTAGAAAGAGGATATCATTAAGGAAGGAATTGATAAGTATAGAGCTGTTATAAAGATGACTGATTCTGGAGACAAGCTGAAACTTGATCAGACTCATTTAGAGATAGCCATTCCAGCACCAGGAAAAACAATTCTAGTTTTAAATGGAGGATACTGAGGAAATGAAGGTACTCTAGATCCATCAATGAGAAGACATTTTTGGCTACTATGGTTACCGACACTGGGCCTTTAAAAGGAACAGATTTAAAGGAATTCGGTATGAAGACCTATCTAAACTTGCCTTTGTTTGAAAATTTATTAACAACACACTAAAGTTGTAAAGCATCAGACTGATGTTTTCCAAGCCATTATGAGACTTTACTGTGTTAGGGTATTTCTTCTGCATAAGACAAATCGATTTGTTTAAATATTACTGTTTAGTTGTTTAGTTAAATTTATAAAAATATAATTATGCCTCCTGAAGTACCAAATCTGTGTAATTTTGTCCTTTTTCCCCTTTGTAATATTTCACTGATTTTGTCTCTACTAAAAAAAAGAGTACAGACAAGATTTATTAAAAGATTATTGTTGCTGTTAGGTGCCATCGAGTTGGTATCTGGCTCATAGAGACCCTATGTACAATGGGCGAAACACTATTGTACTTCTCTGCTATTCATAGGATTTTCAATGGCTGATTGTGTCTTGGGAGTGGGTTGCCAGGTGCTTCTCCCAAGCCTCCAGCCCCTGGTCTTCTCAGGCAGTCTCCAATCGAAGTACTAATCAGGCCCGACCCTGTTTAGCTTCTGAGATCTGATGGGATCGGATGCCACAGTAGTATGGCTGCAGGCTTATTAAAAGATAGTATATCTTTGAGGAATTATTACTAGAAAAAAATGAGGCACTTGGAGAAGTTTAGATAAACCTGGAAAGGAACTTTGAAAAACCTTTGTTCTCTGAGTTGGCATAAGGATCTTTCTGTTCCTGCAGGAAGAAAAAGCCAGAGAAAACAAGAGTTAAATAAGCTTGTAGAAGGAAAAAATAGGAAAGACAGAGAAGATGGTGGGCCCCAAGAGAAGGAGAAAGAAAGAGAGAAAAGAGAGAAAGGAAGTATTCTGAAATTGAGATCAGAAAGTGGGTAGGCTCTGCAGTGAACATCTATGAACAGCAGAATTTATGCATCTGGGTTGGAAGTCAGATGTCGGAAAGGGTGATCAATGGGGCTGCAGGCACCTGTGGACTTCTGTGGGTTGTTCCGAACATTGCTGTAAATTGCCGGTGACTGGATACTGCAAACTGTGGACATTGTGGATTTCTGTGGACATCTACACTCTGTGGACTCTGCTGAGAGCTGTGGACACTGGGGACATCTGGATGCTGCATCAGTGGGAGGGACTTTTGGGGTTTTTAAGTCCCTCTTTGATCTGGTCTCCAGGCTCATCAGTTTCCTCCCACTTGTTGGCCTAGGCTGGCCTGCCTGGGCTATGCAACAGGTCTCCCTGTTTGTCACAGGAGGGGTCCTGCTTCAAATGAGAACCCTGTTCCCCAGCCTAGACATGAAGGCACCTGGGGCCTTCATATGCAAACAGCATTCTGATTATAGATTCCACCATCTTAAAGGTACTGCAGGTTATAGACTAGCTTATCTGGAAAAGCATATTGTCTCCTAGCAACCCTGGTATTTGCAAGGCTATTATCTATTAAGGAAGCACTGACCACCAGCTCAAGGCGTTTGCCTTAGAGGATGCTTACATTGATATGCATGTCTCAGATGGCTGAAGAGGCCTCTCTACTCCCTTTCTTCCTGTCTGGTACCCTCTATCAATCACAGACACATTTGTAATGAGCTTGGTCCTTTTCTTTTCCTGAGTGTAAAATGCATGGGGTTCCCAGAGCGATTTCCTGGGGCTTGGGGATGGTGCTATAGTCTCCAACTCTAGTAGAACCTCTTGACTCGGCCTCACCCCTTTCTTTCTCATGTCTTGTCAAGATTTGGAACCTGGCTTCAAACAAACTCACGTTTTTGAACTCCTATAAAATGAAGATGTCGGTTATCCTGGGGATCGTCCAGATGGTTTTCGGCGTTATCCTCAGCCTCTTCAATCACGTGTAAGTTTCCTGATTCACCCTCTGCCTGTTGGTCCAGTCACACTGGCGATAAGGAGAGGCAGAGCCACCAGCTGGGCTTGTGTCCCTCCTTGCAGCCTCCTTTCAATGGTGTTGCTTCCCTGTATGTCTTGGCTTGAGCCCAGACAGTCTGGTTGGCCAGAGATAGTGCGCCCCTGTTTCTGCTAAGCAGACTGTCAAAGTGAGTGTACCCTCTTGCCTCCAAAATACCAGAGGGTGCAGCAGGAGGCTTGGAAGCCCACAATACCTTGTGTCCCCCACTGGAAAGGCCAGGGTTGATGCAGCATTGGGGATCAGCACCCACCTAGTGGGCCAAGGGGGACTCATGTGAATTCCAGCCGACCTTGTGCCCCACGTGGTGTCCTTTCTTCCAGAGGGCAGCAGCCTCTCCCCCACTTGTGTGTATTGGCTGGTGTATTTCTTTCCTTCTGTCAAGATCCATTACTGGGAAACTTCTTAGACATATGTATGCTAAAAGAATAACTGTTTGAACATAGCGTCAAATGTGCATAGTCAATGTGCCTTTTGTGGACAGGGCCACAGACTAAATCCCATTTGCCACATAGGTTAAGGATAAGTGTGGGCAGCAGGGCCACAGAAATGATGCAGGCTTTGGAATCAGAAACTTAAGTCCAGTTCCTAATAGCTGTGTGATACAGACTCGTCACTTGAGTGGTCAATGAGAAAGTTACGTTTAATCTGAATAACAAAGCATGTAGTTCAGCAGGAACAACATCTTCCAGATCACACTCTGGGAAGTGTGGCACCAGCAAAGCAAAAAAGAATCTTCCCAGAGCTCAGCTCAGTCCAGAGAGAAGAAAAAGAAGTTTGTATTGGGTGACATCATGGAGATTGAACAGGAAAAGTCTCTGGCCACTATCTCTGAGATTTTGGGGAGAGTGGCAGGTCAACACAAAAGAGGAAAACCCTCCACCAGATGGATTGACACAGTGTCTGCAACAATGGGCTTAAACATAAATAAGATCGTGTGCCTGGCACAGAATCAAGAAGTGTTTCGATCTGCTGTACCTAGGGTCGCTATGAGTCAGACTTGACAGCACCTAACAACAACAACATATATATATATACACACACATACATACATACACATATATGTGTGTGTATATATATATACATATATGCACATATATATTTATATATATAATGGGTTAGGCTATTGGGTAATAAACAACTACCTAAACTTGGTGGTATAAGGTCATGAGGTACATCATTGTGGGTCCACAGGGGCTCTGCTCCTGTTGTCCTTCCACGGGGACCCAGCTGATGGGGACTGCCACCTGGGGCCCTGCCAGGCAGAAGGAGGGTGGTGAGTTCCTCTTTGACTCTCAGACCTTCTACCGAGGATGGTCGCATGCCACTTCCAGTTCCAGTTCCATGGTGAGAGCCTGTCACATGGTAACCTCCACTTGAGAGGCCATAGAAGCACAATTCTACTCGGAAAACCAGAAATAGTCAGTGAGCAAACTAGCAAATACCCTACTGCCACTGTCCAGTGAAAAGTGCCATGAGCACAGATGAAGATGGCACAGGAGAGTGCTTTTGGGACTGGACAGTCGTGTCCCATGGCATTGCCATGTGCTGCCCTCCCTGTCACCTGTGTTTCTGTCTAATCATGCGACTCCCCCTTTCCTGCAGATAACTTGTGAAATTACTGAAAGACAGGAACGCTCTCCCTGAAATTATCTCTTAAGAGCCCCCTCCTAGCCCTGTAGGACTGTGTTTCTTGGAGCCAGAACCCTCAAACTTTCTGTATAAAGAGAGAGAGAAAGTAAATAATGACTTGTTTCACCCTCCATTCTAACACTGTGCATGAGAACAGCTAGGGACAGTCTGCTAGCGAATCAGCGTGGCTGTGTTCCAATAAAACAAATATGCACATGAATTTGAATAGCGTGTAATTTCCATGTACCATAAAATATTATTATTCTTTTGTTTTTACTCCAACCATTAAGAGATATATAAAATACATTGTTAACTTCCAGGCTGTACAGAAACAAGTGATGTGCTTTACCTGGCCAGCGGGCCATCGTTTGCTGACTTCTCTTAGCACATTATTCGGAGAAAAAGCTTCCAAATTCTCATTATTACATCTTTTTTGCCTTCAGATAGGTTAATGACAGCTGGGTCTTCTCATGAAGCTGTGGCCAAATCCCTAGTTCTCTATGTGGCCGACATAACCTCAGTTTTAGATGTTACCATTTAGGTCCAGGTTCTCTCTGGATCTTTTGCACAAAAACACTTTCCAGCATTTCCTTTCTCTTCTCTTCTATCCATCCATGGCTGCCGTTTGCAGAGAAGCGTTGCTGTTGCCAGAGAGTTCAAAAAAGAAACGCACATTTTGTGCTTTGGGGAGAGTACTTAAGTCCTAATGTTCCTTCAGTGTCCTCTCTTGTGTCTGTGTTTTCCACCCCCAGATTCTTCAGAAGAACTCTCAGCATCATTCTGCAGTTCCTCCCTGAGATGATTTTTATCCTGTGCCTGTTTGGATACCTGGTTTTCATGATCATTTTCAAATGGTGCCAGTACGATGCCCACGTGTCCCAGCACGCCCCCAGCATCCTCATCCACTTCATCAACATGTTTCTGTTTAACTACGACGACCCTTCCAACGCACCCCTGTACAAGCACCAGGTATTTCTGCCTTTTACAATGCTTCTGGTGTCCACTGGAGTCTGTCAACTCTCTCTTATACTCTGAGTATTGCAGAGAGGGGTTTTCTGTAAGACTGAGCCAGTTTAGCCCTCAGGGAAGAGGGTTAAGTTCTTTAACTTGTTCTTATTAATGTACCCACACTGAGGTCTTTGGTGTGGCTCCAGCCACTTTTGTTGGGTGAATGCATGAGAAATGTTACCATTGAGAGGTTGAAAACTGTCTGGGAAAAATACTGGTCAGCTTGAAATTAAAATTCTCCAACGAGCACCTTAAAGTTTAATAATCTTTTCTTTAAAAGGCAAACGCCAGGTAAGATTCACAGGAAAAAAGGTAGAAACATGAAGAGAATTTCCTCTGTGTCCATGGGTAATAGGTTTCTGGAAAACTGTGAGACAGACTCATGCTACCCTATATGTCCCATGGGCCAACCAGGGAAGAGAATTTTTTTCCAAAGTGTGTTCCAACAATTGAATGTTATTGCCGTTTTAGATTTCTGTTTCTTTCAGCCACTTTATCAGCTTAACACAGTCCGTGGGTATCCATGGAGGGTTGCTTGAAGGATCTCTGTAGTCCCCTGCAGACACCAGAATCCATGGGTGTTCTTGTCCTTTCTATAAAATGGTGTGGTATTTGCCTAGAACCTGCACAATCCTCCTGTATACTTTAAATCATCTCTGGATTAGTTGTGATATCTACTTCAGTGTAAATGCCTTGTAAATAGTTATTATACAATAATCCCAGTGGCTCGGGAGGGGGAGGCAGGAGGATCGCACGTTCAAGACCAGAGGCAGTCTGTGTAACTTAGCGAGACCCTGTCTCCAAAAAATAAAAAACATGGGCTGGGGGTGCGGCTCCTCAGTAGTCAGCAGTTGCAAAGCATGTAAGTGCGAGGCCCTGTGTTCCACCCCCAGTACCACAAAAAAAAAAAAAAAAAAAAAAAAAAAAAAAAAAAAAAAAAAAAAAAAAAAGAAGAAGAAAAGAAAAAAGATATTATACTGTTGTGTTTAGGGAATAATGACAAGAAAAATGTCTAGATGTGACACAATTTTCTTTCGAAAAATGCTTTTCAACTGTGGCTGGTTGAATTCATAGATGTGGAGCTTGGAGATACAGAGGGCCAACTGCATTTTATTTTGACAAAGTGCAAATGTCCTGTTGGAACGGAATATACGAAGAACTTAACGAGTAATTCTTTCATAAGATCAATAGGTCTTTTCCACTGGCCTCTCCCAATGATTAACCTGATGATATAGTTTGAGGGCAGATTGTCACTAAAGGAGACCCTTTTCTGCTCTGATTGCTCTGGATCGAGCTCTGGGCGAGCTTCACAGTGCCAGGCCGCCTTTTGGTGCAAATGTCTTCTGTCAGCGATGGCTCACATGGCACGTCCTCACCCACCTCTTGCCTCTTCTCTGGCCACGCATGTGCTCATGAGTTTGATCCGTGCTTGTGTTCCCTGCCCCTACAGAAGCACTGAGTAAGAAGAAAAAGTGCCTTCCCACAGGGTTTTGGTGAGGGCTGGTTTTAGATAATCATCAGGGAGAAATACACCTCTGAGGACACTTTTGTGGCAGCCTGTCTGTCTGTCGTTCAGCATACACAGTAATCTTGACACAAGATGAGCGTGTTTTGATGGTTCATTTACTCAATGCTCAAGTCTAAATGAAAGTTTATTTGGATTCCCCAAACAAGTCTTCTCTTTTAGGCAGAGGACTCAGAGTCACCAGATAGTTCATGTGTTAACTGCTTTCCTAAAGGCCGAAGTGCTCCCTTAGTCTGGAAAAAGCACTGAACGCTGCACAGTGAGTGGCTTTTCCAGCTTTTTGTATTCAAAAACATAATGAGGAATTGGCTGCGTTCCCCATGCCCTAGCATGAAGATGAATTGTCTTACTCAGTTTGAAGTTTCCACAACGGCATTTTGGGGTCATGGAGCTGGAAGAACTGATGTAAGCTGGTAAAGTCCCTGCTCTGCTTTGCCCTGTTGTCTTTGGATATTAAGCAGGGACAGCAACTTCAGTGCACGCTTGCCTGTGTGCATACACACACCCACGCGCCTTGCTAGGTGCATGCATGCCTGTGTGCATACACACACCCACGCGCCTTGCTAGGTGCTTTGAACATCATGGTGGGGGAAAAGCCTTGTTATTAAAACGGACAAGTGGCAGTGGGGTAGCTTTACGTACAAAGGCCCTGGACAAATTCAGCTGGTCGTTGTGTGACCTTCCTTTTCTCTTCTGAACATTTAGCATGGAGTGACAGTAGAAGATTGGGCAGATACAATATTCCCACTGTCATCAGGGTAAATCTTGTTACTGCTGGGGTAATAAATCATCTCCTGGTGGGGCCTACACCCGTACCACTGCGGCGTCTGAACCACTGTGGCATCCCATCTCGTCAGATCTCAGAAGCTAAGCAGGGCCAGGGCCTGGTTAGTACATGGCTGGGAGCCCACCTGGGAACACCAGATACTGTAGGCTTGGGGGAAGGACCTGGCAACCCCCTCCCAAGAATCAATCTGCCATTGAAAACCCTGTGAACAGCAGAGAAGCACTGACAATGGTGTTTCAGCTATTGTACATAGGGTCGCTACGAGTCAGACACCAACTTGACGGCCCCTAACAACAATGGCATGTACTGTGAGCCATTGGAACGCCAAGGCTTACAAACTGTGTTTCCTTTTCCTTCCTGCACATTCTCAGTCCCTTTTCCTCGCCCTGAGCCAGCCTGGTCCTTTTGACAGTAGCAGCTATGAGCCACTCCTCTGAACCGGCGTGTGTGTCAAAAAAGAGACGGGGGCGTGAGGATGTGAAAGGACACGTGCAGTGGGCTGATACATGGGACTCATTCTGGGTCTCATCCGGGGCCAGAGGACAAAGTGAACCACGAGAGACCACGATGAGGGTGCAAAGTGGCGATCCTCCGCCTGTTCATCACAGGCCACAGTGAGGAGGAAAGTCAGGGGGTGGGCTGGGGGAACTTTAGTTTTCTTTTTTAAAAGAGAAAGGAAACCCAGATAATGATCTAGTACCAGAAATACGAAATTACCAACTGAATATAAAGTGACCCAAGGTCTTTCGGCTGCTACAGAATGACTGCTGGAGTCACGGCACCTGCTGCAGTTTTCATCTGGAACCAGGGTGACTGTGCCCATGAAGCAGGGTTAAAGGAGCAAGGGAAGAATAAAGCTGCCTTTGTAAAGTGTCCCGCCAGCACTTCCTGCTCTATAGGCTGCTTCCATGTAGTATGAGCGGAGCAAGGGGCCACGTGGAGAATAAACAATGAACAGATCGTTTCTACCCCGCATTGCACAGTGGGCACCACAGGACTGACGTTTCTCTATCTGCATCAGGGATTATTCCAGATGTGAAGCTGAATGGATTAAAAATGCCATAGATCTCTCAGGGTGCCACAGAGATGACCCACATTCATCATTTTGATCATATAAAGCGCTTTGTGTTACCTTAAAATGACAGGATCTCACCGTTTTGGTCTTACAGCAAGAAGTCCAAACTTTCTTTGTTATCATGGCTTTGGTTTCTGTGCCATGGATGCTTCTGATTAAGCCGTTTATTCTTAGAGCCAAGCATCGGAAATCCCAGGTAAGGGCCGGTTTCAGTTCACGCACTACACGTGTTGCAGTGTGGGTTCCTGGGAATGGAAGCTGGGGTTGGGAGAGAACAGCAAGTTTCCATGGCCGAAGGGAGTGAGAGGTGCTGAGAAACTGACCTGCCTCAAATGGGGTTCCTTCAGTAGAACGATGCCGGGCCCCGGTACTTCCAGCACGATAACCCTCTTCTTCCCAAACACATTAAATGTCAGTGCCCACAAACTTTTCTCAGGATATATGTGTGCTGTCTAGTGGTAGAGGATGATTTATGAGGGTTGGAACATGCTTCTGTTACTATGGTTTTATTTTATTAAAAAGTGCATAACTTCTTTCTTTTTCTCTTTCTTTCTTTCTTTTCTTTTCTTTCTTGTCTCTTTCTTTCTTCCTTTCTTTCTTTTCTTTCTTTTCTTGACAGTGCCTTGCTGTGTGGCTCTGGCTGGCCTTGAACTCACTATGTAGCCCAGGCTGGCCTTGAACTCATGATCCTCCTGCCTCAGCTTCCTCAGTGCTGGGATGATGGGCATGCAGCACCATGGCTGGTTTATGGTTTTATTTTAATTAACTAATTGATCTGTTAATTTATTTTACAGTACTGAGGAGGTACTGCAAACCCAGGGCCTCGCATATGCTTTTTGTAAGCACTCAACCACAGAGCCACATACTCCCAGCCCATTTTTTTACTTTGTAGTTTTTTTTTCTACCTTTATTGGTAAATGATGGTGGGGTACAGAGTAATACAGCATTTACTTTTTTTTTTTTTTTTTTTTTTTGCGGTACTGGGAGTTGAACCCAAGGCCTCGTGCTTGCATGCTCTGCAAGTGCTGGACCACTGAGCTGCACCCTCAGCTCATTTTTTTACTTTTTGAGACAGGGTCTCACTTCATGCAGACTGCCTCTGGTCTCAAACTTGCCAACCTCCTGCCTCCGCCTCCCAAGCCACTGGGATTACAGGCGTGCCCCACCATGCCTGGCTACTTTGTCTTTCTGAAGCAGGATCTCACTGAATTATGGAGGCTGCCTCTGACCTCAAACTTTTGATCCTCTTGCCTCTGCCTCCTGAGTCCCTGAGATTAAAGGCATGTGCCTGGCTGGTTTTAGTTTTTTAAATGAGTCTTAAAAGTTGTTTTTTATAAGTGTTCTAAAGTTGTAAGATTTTACTACATTGTACTATAGATTATGTCAGGGAACCAGTGTAGGAAACAAATTCAAATCAGTCAGTTCTTATTTATGGGTGATTTCCCCATTGCCAAATATCAGTTTTAGCCCACTTCCTTCTTTTGTCAAAACTGCTCTGAGCCTCAGACTTACCCAGGGAGTGCAAATGAGTTTGATATCAGCCAAAGAAGACAGATTTGGAGGATTAACCCCTCCCAGAGGACATCATAGTCTGGCTAATGACACACGCATGCTGCTTGAGATTCTTCTCCGTGTTCCTCCATTAGTGCAAAGGATTAATTGGATGTACTGAGATCATGGATGTTTTAAATAGTTGTAGTTTTTTCTGATTAAATTCTACTTCTCTAATACCTGTGTTGCTGGGATTTAGCTCAGTCGGTAGAGCGCTGCTCTGCAGTCTCTGAGGTCCCGAGTTCGATTCCCATCACCCCAAAAATGGGAGAAGGACCTGGCAATCCATTCCCAAGGCAATCCCAAAATGATCAGCCATTGAAAACCCTATGAGGGTCGCTATGAGTCGAATACCAACTTGACGGCACCTAACAACAACAACACCTGTGTTGGCTATTGACCTCAAATATAATTTATGTAGAATATGGATAAAGATAAAGACAAAGAACACTTGTTTATTGTTTGGTTAATTGAGAGACCAAGATGGCGAAGAGGGTTGGGGTCACCCCATAAAACCCTGAAAGGCCAGATTCAAGTTCAAACTCCTATGCTGGCCTTCCAAGTTTTGATGAAGACTTACTCATCAGGCTAGGACATATTTAAGAGTTGGTTGGTTTGATTTGTAGCTTTGAAATATTTAAACATATGGCATGTAGACTTCCAATTTTACCCTTGCCTAGAAGCCTGCAAATATTAGGTGCAGACCTGGGAAAGAAAGGCAAAGTACATTACTGCCTAATTTACACAACTACTATGGAATCATTCTAGGAAAAAACTTTGGATGTTGGACATTAAGCTTCACAGTAACTTGAAAAAAAAGCACAGGTTAAGCCAGGCATGGTGGTACACACAGCCATTTGGAAGGCTGAAGCAGAAGGATTGAGCGAGTTTGAGGCAGAGGCAGCCTGTCAAACTTAGTGAGAACTTGTCTCAAAAAGTAAAAAAATGGGCTGGGGCTACAGCTCAGTGGTACAGCACTTGCAGAGCATGTAAGTTGAGGCCCTGGGCTCAAACCCCAATACCATAAGAAACAAACAAAAGAAAAAACCCAGGTGCACTAAAAATATTGTTAAATTATCTCCAGGCTGCCTTCAGGTGTATAAGATATATATGAAACACAAGTGAATTTCATGTGTAGACAGGAGTCCCATCCCTCAGATATCTTATTATGTACATGCAAATATTCCAAAATAAAAAATAAAGAAAAAGAAAAAGAAATCTAAAACACTTCTGGTCCCAAGCATTTTAGATAAGGGATACTCAATCTGTATTGCATTCAAACTTTGGGATAAAGCCAGGCCAAAATGAATAGTAATTGTAGCTACATTGTTTTTCCTTGATTTTTTTTTCCTGTAAGCTACTTTTATAATGTTTTTATTTTATTTTATTTTGTTCTTTTTGGTGCTGGGGATTAAATCCAGGGCCTTGCTGAGCTATATCTCCAGCCCAGGTGATGTTTTTATTTTAAAAAGTATATTTGTGTTGGAAAATTTATTAATCTTTCTTAATTAATTTTGCTCGTAGAAATCCAGCTGTTCAATTCACAAGGCTCTGTCAAAGATACATCTATGATAGGTTGTGTTTCTTGTAACAATAGAAAGACACTTTGGTACATGTATTGCTTTTCTGTAAAGACTAGTTTAGAGTGCTATGGAGAAAAGCATATGCTCTGGCATTGGATTACCTGGGTTTGAATCCTAGCTCTGTTACTTACTAGCCTTGGGTGCTAGGTGATCTTGGACACATTTCTTAACCTTTTTGTGCTAATTTATGTCCCTGTAAAATAGGGTGATAATTATGCTTATATAAAATGGTTGTTTTGCCAGGTGCAGTGGCGCACGCCTGTAATCTCAGTGGCTCCGGAGGTGGAGGCAGGAGGATCACAAGTTCAAGACCAGAGGCATTCTGTGTTACTTAGCGAAACCTTGTCTCAAAAAGTAAAAAAATGAGCTGGGGGTGCAGCTCAGTGGCCCAGCACTTGCAGAGCATGCAGGTGCGAGGCCCTGGGTTCAACCCCCAGTACCACAAAAAAAAATAAAAATAAAAATAAATAAATAAGTAAGTAAGTAAGTAAGTAAATAAAAAAGAATAATAAAATAAAATGGTTGTTTTGAAGGCTAAGTGAGATAATATATAAAGAGTTTAGATCAGTGTCACATACATAGCTAACTTTATTAGGTTTTGAGACAGGGTCTTGCTACGGAGCCCAGGCTGGCGACAGGGTGAGTTAAGTGCTCTCTTCATTTCCTGTTTGCCAACAGCTGCAGACATTCACGATCCATGAAGATGCCGCAGAGGATATGGAGGCGGGCCACTCCAGCCCTTCTCCTCAGAAGACTCCCATGGGTGCCCACGGGGCTCAGGATGACAACGAAGAGGAGGTATCTGGGACTTGGGCACCCAAGGAAGACTCCCCAGTTTTTACAGGTTCTAGAAGTGGTTCTGGTCTTAACAGCTGGTAGGGCGGGGGTACCAACCTGCCTGAATGGGCCCAGACATAGAGCTGGGAGGGCCTGGAGGCCCCTGCTGGCCTCAGCCCAGTAGCCCTGAGTCATGGGAGTTTGGGAAGATCCCAAAGAAAAGGGAATAGCTAAGAGGACCAGCACAACCATTTACTAGCTAACTGGAAGCGTTTTAATATTTTGGCCAAATTACTGCTACATCTGGAAGAGTGGGTGAGTGTTGACTGCACAGAAAGTCCTACATGTCACTGAGGTCCCTCGCCCCAGGAGTCAGCTACATTTAACCCACTCTCTTCCATCAGTGCCCCTCAATGGCTGCAGAGCCCTTATCCAGCCTGAGGTATTGAAGTAAAAACTGGACAATTCATGCCCAGCCCTCCTCCATGGCTGCCACAGCCTCCTTACGCTGGTGCCTCAACCCTGCCCCTGTCTTGTCTCAGTTCCAGTAGCTTTGTACCCTATGGGGATCCCCTGTGAATCTGTGACTTGCTCTGTCCTCTCCCCTCTCCCTGCACTGTCCCCTTCAGGGATGTGTGTCATATCACCCCGGATAAAGGTAGCCATTTGCCTGTGATGACTGAAGTCAGCCACACTCCCATCTGGAGCTTATGCCTGGAGCTCTGTTCTAATTCTGGAGTGGGGACTGGGCTCCTGTGGTGGCCAGAGATGCTATCAATGGCTCTATTTGTGGGATTGATTACTAAAAACCATTTTCATTTAAATCAGTGCATGGTCAGTTAGAATTCATGAAAAATCTGGGTCATGGAAATTTTCCCCACCAGATTCCAGGTACAAGCCAGATGTGGTGGCACATGCCTGTAATCCCACCGGTTTGGGAAGCAGAGGCAGGAGGATCACGAGTTTGAGTTCAGAGGCAGTCTATGGAACTTAGCTAGACTCTGTCTCAAATAAAAAAGCAAAAAGCAGGCTAGAGGGTGCAGCTCACAGGTAGAGAGCTTGCAAAGATTGTGTGAGGTCCTGGGTTCAACTCCCAGTACCACCAAAAAATAAAAAAATAAAAAAATAAAATAAATAAATAAATAAAATTTAAAAAATTCCATGTACAGAGAGTAAATCCATAATATCTATTGATATTGCCAACTCTGTCAGACTTGCGGGGATGTTTTAGAAGCCAATGCACACAACTTCAGACTGGAGTCCCAGCCTGTCCCGGGACAGCCTCCAACATCTGTTCTCCTCAAGTCCTCCTTGTACATGCAGTCAGCTCCCCCATGAGCTGGCTGTCCTTTTGGGGACAACTTCAGTCTCCATTCACTGCCCCTTCCCTACCCCCTTCCCCACCCCTCTCTGGGTATAGTCACGCCTGGGTCTCCCTCCCTGGGCAAATGGAGCCTTCATCCTTCTTCCTCCCAGTGCCTTTCCTGCCTTCTCTTCACCAGGAGTTAGCCAAATCCAAGGTCGAGGGCAAAATCCTCCAGACCATGCATCTGCCCACGTACCAGCTGCAAGTTTGGGGTTCCCCAGAACCACCATCACTTCAGATAGTGGCTACAAATTGGGTGAACCTCTCAGACTTCTTCAGGTTCAGTAATATGTAGAACAATTCACAGAACTTGGAATGTAGTACAATTCTTTCTTTCTTTCTTTTTTTTTTTTGGTTTTGGTTTTTGTTGTAGCAAAAGGGTACAAACAAGAACTAGTCAAAAGGTTTTTTTTTCCTTAAGTCAGTGCTTCTATCTTATCTGTAAATTTGTACAGTGTGCCTCATGCACCACCCTATGGTACCACTTAAATCCTCTAAACAGTGTAACTTATTTTTTTTCTCGGTATTGGGGGGTTGAACCAAAGGCCTCATGCACGCTTTGCATGTATTCTACCACCGAGCTGCACCCCCAACACACTTTTTACTTTTATGGGATCTCGCTAAGTGATGCAGGCTGCCTCTGGCCTTGAACTTGCAATCCTCCTGCCTCAACCTCCAGAGTTCCTGGGATTACAGGCATGAGTCGCTTGGCCCAGCTAACAATGTAACTTTCAAAAGCCGCCAAAATCATGTATGTGTAAAGCTAAGACTGTCCCTGGAGAAGCCTTTATTCATGTCTTAGACTTGTGCTATTATTCTTAGGCATCTCTCTGCCTCTGTCTCTTATACACACACATACTGTCTTTCTGAATGCCAGTGCTTAAATCTAAAGCGTATACTATTGCTTATCTTTACTTAATAAACTCACTAGCTTTGTTTAAAAACAAAGCAAAACAAAACACAACCAGCCAAAGGCAGAAAGGGGCTGGGGTTTAGTTCAGTTGGTAGAGTGCTGCACCGCATTCTCTGAGGACCCAGGTTCCATCCTCAGCTCCTCAAAAACA
Source organism: Pedetes capensis (assembly GCA_007922755.1). Lineage (NCBI taxonomy): Eukaryota > Metazoa > Chordata > Mammalia > Rodentia > Pedetidae > Pedetes > Pedetes capensis. The sequence continues at coordinate 74,664 of VMDO01009736.1, forward strand.
GAAGGTTTTGGCAATCCACTCCTGAAACAATCCCAAAGCCATCAGCTATTGAAAACCCTATGAGGGTCGCTGTGAGTGGGACCAGATGGCACCTAACAACAGCAACAACAAAGGCAGAGACATGCAGGGCCGAATTAGGGATGAGAGAGTTCCCAATGTGAAGTTTTGTGCGCTTAGGGATGCTTTACTCTCACAGCCCCAGAGCGTGACAATACACGCTAGGAGTACTGCCAGCCCAGGAAGCTCCCTGGGACTAAAGTGCCCCAAGTTTTCCTGGGGTGTCATTACATAGATAGATTGAGCACAGCCCCGCCGGTTCCCCCTCATCATTGGAGATCCCCCCAGCTCTCTGATCCCACGGTGGACCCCACTCCCCACCCTCATGCCCTTGGTGAGTGGGGAATGGAGAGACGAGGCCAGGACCAAGCGAGCCCCCTGCTGGCAAGCCTGCGGCTCCGTCTCGCCCGCCCGAGGCTGCTTGGCTGCTGCTCCCGCGCAGCTCCAGGCCTCCCTGCCATCTGCCTCTCCAGCTCCCTTGGCCTTTCCACTTCCTCATCACTTCCGGCTTGGCTCGCCTGAAGGCAGATGTCCCCGAGGCTGGCAGCTCCTCTGTTGGTGACCTCGGTCACCCAGGGCTCCCTCGCCAGCCTGGCCTTTCCTTCCCAGCTCCGGTTCCAGCTCTGCTCCGAGCGGGCGCGCGTTCTCCAGTGCGGCCAGGGCCATTGTTCTAGGACGGCAGCCTGGGTGGCCCTGGCTCAGCTGGCCGGGGATCCTGATCTGGATTCCCACAGTGCACTGTCTGCCGCAGCAGCATGCTGTCCCCGCTCCTGCTCGCCCTACTAGGCTGAGGGCCACCGGAGGGCCTGTCAAATGTTGTGCCCAACGCGGCAGAGCACAGGAAGCAGGAAGACAAGACAGCAATTCCTCTTACCTCATTCCTGGGTGGCTCAGTGGATCACCACGTTGCAGGGTCTTTAATCCCTGATGC
>VMDO01009737.1:0-49744 GCA_007922755.1 Pedetes capensis
GGGTTCTTCCTTTCATTGTGTTAACTTTATCTGTCCTTTTTAGTTATTTTTTGTATCTTTAAAATTTTTATGGTAAAAGATATGTTTGTACACTTACTCCAGCTGGGAACTATCTTTTACCTAATTATTGAAAATAATCTAATTTTCTCACTATTCTTTACATCCAATTTTGTCGTCATATATCCATGTGTACAAATTCTTGTGATTTTTGTTACAAAAATTTCCACTTTGTGTTAGTACCATTATTTATCCCATTATCTTCCACTTAGTAATTATTTAAATTAACTCTTATTTGTTGTGAACCACAAACACCAGCAAAATAACATTATTGTAAATATATAGTAGCCTATGAGATGATTCCTTTCTGTAGAATAAATTTTGAGAATAGAATGCTTAGATCAAAATACCCACTTTAAATTTTAATTATAGCAAATTCTTTTGAAAGAGTTTAATTATCATTTTCATTAATACTATAATAATGTGTTTTGGAGAAGGTCCTGGCAACCCACTCCCAAAAACCAATCACTATGAACAGTAGAGAAGCACAGACAATGGTGTTTTGCCCTTGGTACATAGGGTCGCAATGAGCCCGATACCAACTCCATGGCACCTCACAACAACAAGTAAATGTATGAAATCTTTTCATTTCTTTATATTCATTGGTGAATTATTTATTTATTTATTTTTTGCCATTTGAAAATCTACATATCACTTCCTCAATTTGCATTTCAATAATTTCAAATAAGGTTGGAAAATCTTTCAGTTTTTGCTCACCTTTATTTCTTCTGTTACTTGCAGGTTAATATTCTTCTGATTAAAATATTTTTCTTTTTCCGTTTTAGGAATTCCATATGTATTACGGATATCAAGGTTTTATATACTGACATCCATACAACTGTGGCATCCAATCCCCTAAGATCTCTGAAGCTAAGCAGGGTCAGGCCTGGTTAGTCCATAGATAAAAGACTATCTGGGGACACCAGGTGTTGTAGGCTTGGAGGAAGGACCCAGCAACCCACTCCCCCCAAAATAATCAGCCATTAGAAACCCTATGAATAAGCTGGGCACGGTGGCACCACCTGTAATCCCAGTGGCTTGGGAGAGGGAGGCAGGAGGATTGCAAGTTCAAGACCAGAGGAAACCTGCATAATTTAGCAAGACCCTATCTCAAAAAAGTAAAAAAAAAAAAAAAATGGGCTGGAGTGGAAAGCTCAGTGGTCCAGCATTTGCAAAGCATGCAAGCACGAGGCCCTGGGTTCAACTCCCAATACTTAAAAAAAAAAATCTGTGAATAGCAGAGAAGCACTAACAATAGTTTTCACCTGTTCTACTTGGGTTGCTATGAGTCAGACACCAAGTTGGTGGCACCTAACAACAACAACAACAAAATTTTATATGGAATATAAATTACACATATTATTATAGTAAATTGCTTGCAAAATGGCCCCAATTCCTCACCCCATCTCTATCCCTATTCCTTGCAATCTGACTTCAGATTTTCCATTAACGGGTGGAGTATATTTCTCCATACTTTGCATCTGGATTCATTTAGTAATTTCTTCTGGAAGAGCTTTATTGGAAAGCATGATATGACAGTTTTGAGCCAACTTCAAGAAAATTTACACATTGCTGCTTATTCTAGCAACCTGTGACCACCACATCAACAAGCACAAACTACTCTACTGTATGAAGAAACATTAATGGTCCAGGTACCTCTGTTGCTTCAGTCAATACTTGACCTATCTCCAGACGGATAAATGAGGCCACTTGTCCTAGACCATCCAATAATTAACCATAGGCACATGAGCAAATTTAGTCAAGATCAGTTAGCCCTAGCTCAGATCAGTAGAACTGACAGCAACAAAATCATGAATAATAATAATTTTTAAGGCACTATAATTTGTTTTGTTATATAGATACAGATTATGGATAGACTTTTCAGTGTTTAATTTTACCATATGTTTATGGATTTATATTTAGATTTTCATTTAGTAAGTCTAGTCTATGGCTCAATGGGTTATAAAAGCATTTTCTCATAATTTATTCTAAAATTTAAAATTATATCTTTTACCTATCTGAAACTCATTTTAGATACATGTGAAATTTCCTAAACAGAAAGTCAATTCAATATAACTAGAATAAAACTTTCAAATAAATCCAAACTGTATGGTTAGATAGGGCTGGGATTTAGCTCAGTTGGTAGAGCGCTGTGCTGCAGTCTCTGAGGTCCTGAGTTTGATTCCCAGCACCCCAAAAATGGGAGAAGGACCTGGCAATCTACTCCCAAGACAATCCCGAAACACTCAGCCATTGAAAACCCTATGAGGGTCACTATGAGTTGGATATCGACTCGACAGCACCTAACAACAACAACAACATAGTTAGATAAGATACCAGCACCATTCTACTTTCATTGTCCTTTTTAATGTATTATAGAAATCACCTATTATTATTGTATTTCCAAATAATCAAAGGTATACAATTTTAAAATTTGGAATTTTTTTCCAGAATTAGAAGATATTTTTTGAAAATTTCAATAATTTCCCCCCAAATCATTATAATAAACAATCAAAATAAGAAAAGTCACTCTTTTTCCACTAATATGTTCATTCAGCAATGATTTTTTTCTTCATCACATTCAAGACAAACCACCAGGGGTGATAATTCATTTGGACCAGGAATCCTAGAAAGTCTTGATATCAACAAACTTTTAAATTAAACACAGATAATGCAATAAATATGAAATAGGTCTTTAATGGCACGATGGACAAAAACAAGTCACCCTCCTATTAATATCTGATATATCACCATCTGAGACTGAATGTGGAAAATAACATGATTGTATTTTAAACAAGTTTCACCTTGCAAAGGCAAAGCATAGCCTGATCATATCAATGGCTATAAGACTTGATTTGGGATGAGGTTCTTCATAGACACTGCTATAGCACAGATTTCTGCTCAGAAAATAACAGGTCTTCTGTGAGAACAGCCAAATTAGAGCTCATTAGAAAAAAAAAGTGCCTTAAAATATCAGGAAGATCAAATATAAAGAGCCTAATAAACAGACAAATTTTGGGACCAAAGTGTTCCTTTATCCATTTATTCTACAAAAACTTATTTTATTAATTACCTATTATATACCAGGACAATTATAGTCATTACTTTACAGTATATATTTGGTGAGATTATATGATTATAATCATGAATAATGGAGTATATCCCAAACAGCAAAGTGAAATGTGTGTTGTTTGGAAGTGGTGGTGGGGGGGGTAGTAAAAACGGTCAATGTTTTCAGCAAATCTGGTGGTGCTGAAAAAATTGGAGCAGTTAGTGTAGGTAGCTAGAAGTTAAAGAAATAAGAGAATGACATAAAGAGTGTTTGAAATTTAGATTTTTGAGGGATTGAAAATTTACTGCATAGGCTATAGTTAATTGGAATGAGTGACTAAAATAGGTTGGAGGAGAATTCGACCTAGTTTATTGAAAAAGTCAATGACCAAGAAATAGTGTAATAGAGAGAACTACAGTGAACTTGAAGTTAAAATCCTAAAGAAATTAGGTTTGGGCCTCACGTGGTGGCTCATGCTTGTAATCCCAGCGATTCCATGAGTTTGTGGCCAGAGGCAGCCTATGTAGCTTGGCAAGACTTTGTCTCAAGAGAAAAGAGTGACAGATGGGCTAGTGGTGCGGCTCAATGGTAGAGCACTTGCAAAGCATGTGTGAGGACCTGGGTTCGAATCCCAAGTACAGAAAGAAAGAAAAATAAATAAATAAATGTATATAATATATGCTCTATGGATGGCTAGGAAGAAGAGAAGTAGGAAGGTATAAATGATTGGAAAAGACAGTTCCAGATTTGCCAGAATTGATGACAAAATAAACCCTAAATGTTGAAATACATTATTGCTACACACAGAGAAAAAAAGTATATATATATATATATATATATATATATATATATATATATTATATTATATGATATATATATATTTCATTTATATATAATATATATCATAATACACACACACACACACACACACACACACAACACATATACATATGTTGTTTGTTTTTGTTGTTAGGTGCCATCGAGTCGGTATCTGCCTCATAGCGACCCTCATAGGGTTTTCAATGGCTGACTGTTTCGGGATTGCCTTGGGAGTAGATTGCCAGTTCCTTCTCCCATTTTTGTGGTGCTGAGAATAGAACTCGGGACCTCAGAGACTGCAGCGCAGCGCTCTAACAACTGAGCTAAATCCCAGCCTCATATATACATAGGTAATATATAAATTATAAATATATATAAATGATAAGCAATTACTAACTTGAAGACATACAATTTCTACTCTAGTACATGACAGTTAAGGTAGACTTAAGAATGAACAATACATATTTTTAAATTAAGAAAAAACAAAATCCTCTCATGAATTTAGGAGTATGAGGGAAAAATTTAAGTGTGAAAAGATAACTATCTTGATCAGAAAGTAGAAACTGCTTTGCTATACGGGATCCAGTTACGTGACTTTAATAATTGAACATTTTTTGAGATTTTAAATGAAACTATTTTTTTTCTTGTCAACTGAAGTAAAATCTCATATATTCAAACAAAATTTCTTCCAAGTGTTCAAATATTTGAGTTCCATATAAAGTTTTGTTAACATACAAAATTATTTTAAGATCTATAGTCAATATAATTTATTAATATAATTTCTAGAGTGAAAGCCTAATGATAGAGTACCTAAAGAATGAATCTATCTCTATCTCTATCTCTATTTCTATATCTATATCTATATCTATATCTATATCTATATCTATATATGTCACTCATCATTATAGTTACTCTTTCACTTTTTCTCTGCTTTAGTGTTGCTATTGAATATCTTCTTCCAAACCTTACATAATGGATTTCATTTCTCACTTTTTATTTATAATATCTCTACTCTTATGATGTTTTTGAGCAAGTATTGCCTTTGTAATATGTTATAGATAGCTGTACAGAAAGACTGAGTAATAGGAATTGGTTATGGATAATTTATGTGCAATAATTTCCAGAACAAAGTTATAAAACATAAACTAAAAATAAAATGTTTTGTTTGGCCCGAAGTAAGACAAAATAAAGTTTGAACAGAAAACTTGTAAGCTACTTAAAATTACATAAAATGGGAATGGACACATATTTTGTGTGTGTATGGTTTTTATATCTCCTTGCCATACTGACACAGATTGTGAGCACAGGATTTCCTATAGTTCAGTATTAATGAAATGTGCTTCAGTTTAATAAGCATGTTAAAAATAATAAAGGCACAAATGAAATGATTGGGGACAATTTTTTCTACCCCATCATGTGTAAATCTCTAGAGAACTCAAAGTAACCTTAAATTCTATACTTTTAGCAAAATTGGCAATGTATGTGACTGCAAAAATAACTCAAGGAATACATAAAGCCTCTTTTTGTAATAAGTATGTTGTTTAAATAGCTTTCTGTGACTTAGAGATTTTAGATGATCATCTAATTTAAAATATAATAATTAGAGGTTTGAGATAAGTAATCCTCATTAAAGGTAATTTTAAGCCAAATATTTACAATAGTTTTTCTTTCTTTTTATTGTGAGTAAAATAATGCACCATTTTTTCTTGGAATACTAACACAAATATATATGAATACCTTACAATAAATAAAATATTTCCTTGTACTTTAGGTTCATATATTTCCAGGTCACCAAATTGGAAGCAGAATAGCATTTAATAAATGTACATAGTACTTTCAATGTTTGATCTTAATAGAACATGTCATAGACTAAACAGAAAAATTGATAGCAATAAAATATTTTATTTTCTGGTGTGTGGAAACAGAGACGGCACAGGTACGCTCTTTAGGACACACTATTGTGAATATCTGTAATCTAAAAAACAGCAGGTAGCAAATACTCATGTCACCTAAAGTTAGCAGTATCTGTTCAGTGTTGTGAACAGACACCGTGGTTCACTCCTGACTGAATATATGGGGAAAGGAAATTCTTATTTGATGGACTACAGAATTGCAGCCCTTACTAGGAAAACTGCAATTAGCTATTCCTGTGGTTATAAATTTTTTTTCTTTTAAAATTAATGTCTGCTTTATCGAATTTTTGTCAGGAAAGAAAAACATTTTCATAGGGATTGGATATAAGTGAGTAAATATAGCAAAACTGAATGTTACTTTTTAAAATTTGACTGACATAGATTGCTATGTTTGTTCTTCCATAAATTAGTTGTGTGACGTTAAGCAAATTATACAATTTCCCTGAATCTCTATTTCCTGCAATATTAAATGAGAGTATATTACCTACCTCCACAGTAATATAAGAATTCAACTAGATGGTATATAAATTAAATGTTTTATATGAAATAAGACATATAATAGATCTTTCCCATTTTCTCTTAAGCTTTAAATTGGCTGGATTTTATATTTGAAATGAATTAATGAATTTATTATTTTAAATCCTGAAGAAATCATCATAATTTACTGTTTTATTTATTTATTTATTTGCAGTACTGGGGGTTGAACCCAGGGCCTCACGCTTACATGCTTTGACAGTGCTGGACCACTAAGCTGCACCCCCAGCCCACATTTTTACTTTTTGAGACAGGGTTTCACTAAATTACGCAGACTGGCTCTGGTCTCGAACTTGTGATCCCCCTGCCTCCCCCTGCCAAGCTGCTGATATTACAGGTGTGCACCACCACGCCTGGCTTTCATAATTTACATTTTAAGGAAAGAATTATAATAATGATCGAATGAGATAGCTTGTAATATTGTTACTTTATTGAGTATTCAATGAATATCCTTTAGGTGTACCTATTTGATTGTTTATCTCATATTTATCATAGTTTCGATCTATATTTCTCAGTTCATGACACATAATTATCATAGTATTTTTAAAGGTACTTTCTTATTTTATTTTTTCCCTTCCTCTTTAGTCCCTAATGGCAATCTCATTATTTCTCTAAGTATCTATTCTACTATGAATTTTATATATGCATATGTAATGTATATTTATATATATAATGTGTATATGTGTTCATATATATAGGCATGAAATAAATATATGCGCATTTATGGGCTGGAGGTTTTCTCAGCAGGTACAGTGCTGCTTCACACTCTCTGAGGCCCTGGGCTCAATCCCAGTACCGCAAAAATGGGAGAAGTTTGTGTCAATCCACTCCTGAAGAAATCCAGAAACAGTCAGCCATTGAAAACCCTATAAGGGTCAATATGAGTCAGACTCGACTTGACAGCACTTCACAACAACATGTATATTGTTATTGTTGTGAGGTGCTGTCAAGTTGAGTTCAACTCATAGCAACCCTATATATGACAGAACAAAAGAGTCATCTATTCAATTCTGTGCCCATTGTTGTAGATAGTGACTGTATCAATCCTTCTAGTTGAGAAATTTCCTTTTTATCTTGACCTGCCACTCTTCCAAACATGATGTCCTTCCAGGAATTGGTCTCTCCTGACTACATGCCCAAAATACATAATCTGGAGTCTAGTCATCCTTGCTTCCAAAGAGCACTCTGGTTACACTTCTTCTAGGACAGATCTGTAGGTTCTTTTGGCAGTCCGTGGTATATTCAATATTCATCTCCATCAACAGAATTCAAAAGCATCAATTCTTCTCTTTTCTACTTTATTTAATATCCAGCTTTCACAAGCATATGATGCAACTGAAAATGCCGTGGCTTGAGTCAGGTGCACCTCCATTTTTAAAGTGATAATTTTATTTTTCAACACTTTAAAGAAGTCTCATGAAATAGCTTTTCCTAATGCAATACCTCTTTTGATTTCTTGACTGCTGCTTCTGTGGGTGTTGATTGTAGAATCAAGTAAAGCAAAATCTTGGACAACCTCAATCTTTTCTCCATTTATCATAAAGTTGCTTTCATGCCTAATTGTAAAGATTTTTATGTTGTTGATGTTGAGCTCCAATCCATACTGAAGGCTGTGTTCTTTGATTTTGTCAGTAAATTTTTCAAATCCTTTTCACTTTCAGCTAGCAGAGTTGTGATATCTGCATAATGCAGGTTCTTAACGAGTCTTCTTCTAATCATGGTGTTTTGTCCTTCTCCATAAAATCCAGTTTCTCAGATTATTTGTTCAGCATAGATATTGAAGAGGTACAGTGAAAGGACATAGCCCTGGACACACACCTTTCTTGATTTTAAACCAGGAAGTTTCCTTGTTCTCTTTGAATGACTGCTTACTTGTCCATGTACAATTCCTCATGAGTACAATTAAGTGTTCTGCTATTCCAAATTTTTCACAGTGTTATCTATAATTTGTTATGATCCATACAATCAAATGTCATTACATAGTTGATAAAACGTAGATAGATATCTTTCTCACATTCTCTGCTTTAGGTATTATTCATCTGACATCAGCAATCATGTCCTTGGTTCCACACTCTTCTGAATCCAGCTTGATTTTCTCTGTCTATATACTGCTGTAGTTTCTTTTGAATGATCTCTAGCAAAATTTTGCTTGCAGCCATAGCCCTGTGGCATCAGATCCCATCAGATCTCGGAAGCTAAGCAGGGTCGGGCCTGGTTAGTACTTGGATGGGAGACCGCCTAGGAACACCAGATACTGTAGGCTTGGGAGAAGGACCTGGCAACCCCCTCCCAAAAATCAATCTGCCATTGAAAACCCTATGAACAGCAGAGAAGCACTGACAATAGTGTTTCACCTGTGCATACAGGGTCGCTATTAGTAGGTTACCGACTTGACGGCACCTAACAACAACAACAAGCAAAATTTTGCTTGTGTGTGATATTAATGACATCTTTTGAAAATTACACATGCAGTTGGATCCCTCTCTTGGGAATACACACAAATATAGATCTCTTCATGTCAGTTGGCCAGGTAGCTATCTTCCAAATCTCTTGACATAAATAAGTTAGCACATCTAGTGCTGCATCTATTCGTTGACATATCTCTATTGGTACTTCATCAATTCCTGGAGCCTGTGTCTATACACATTATATATGAATATTCATTGTTGTATATGTACATGCATGTATATATCTTTAATTTACATAAACATTTGGGTATTATGTTGTAAAAGTCAAAATCATTACTTATCTACTTCCTTTTCTATCATTTATTACTTAGTCCATCATTTGATTATTTGAGTCAGTATAAATTTACAAGTACTTTCTCCTCTTATTCTTTGAAACATTTTCCAACACTTTTGTCACTTTTCATATTTTATTACAGACTGAGATATTGGAAGATAACTACTGTGTCCTTCTGTACCCTGTGGCATTCCCACATTCCTGTTTTGCACTTCCTAACTATTTTGGCTAATCTTGTATTTTCCATACCACAGTCTTTAAGCCATCCATATCTCCAAGGAGTCCAATTCCATTTCATGAAGAACTGTATTTAAAAACTTCGATCCAGGTGTCAGCAAACTCAACTGCTGCTGGGATGCTGCTATCTCAGTCTTGCCAGCAGTTACAGGTAGGAAATATGTGCATTTACAGTAACCCAGGTATATACACAGGTTAATGTTTATTTCTGTAATCGTCCAGTTGTGCATATACTAAAGTCAATATTTACACACACAAAATTGACTGTAGTATCCCAGGATTCATTCCAGCTGTCTTTTCATCCCTGTCCTCTATTCCTTTGACCAGTCTACTTTTAAAGATTATTTTTGGTCATTTAAAATGTACTTATTTTTTCTTTTATAACAGTGTATTGAAATTCAAATATACAACAAAGAAAAGCACCTTTTAAATTTAAAAAACAGTTTTTGGAAAGAATTTTTCTATCAGGTTATTTCATTCATAAACACAATTGATTTTTATCTATTGATTTCACAACCTGCAAAGTTGCTAAATGCACTTATTTGAAATTGACTTTTTATAGATTTCACAAAATATTCTTTTTGGCACTTTCATGAGTGTGTGTGATGTAATTTGATCATATTAATCCCCAATTACTCTCTCTAACTCCCACATTAGTCCCATTCATCTTCCCAAAGAGTCTCCCTTCTACTTTAATGACACGTTTTTATTGTTTCCACATAATATTCCTTAAAGACAATAAGGTTATCTCTGAACAAAAATAATGCAAACAAAAACAACTTAACTTGTTCTTATGAATCTGGATGGCTTTTTTCCTTTATTGCTCTGGCTAAATTCAGTCAGTCTATAGATGTACCACCCTGGCATCCAAACTCTTCAGATCTTCGAAGCTAAGCACCATCAGGACTGGAAATACCAGGTGCTGTACATTTGGGAAAAGGACCTGGCAGCTCACTCCCAAAACAATCAGACATTGAAAATCCTATGAATATCACAGAAACATTGACAATAGTGCTGGGCATGACAGTGTCGGACATGACAGTGTCCAGTAATGTTTCATCTGTTCTGTGTGGGGTCGCCATAAGTTGGACCCAACTTGACAGCAACGAATAATGACCAGTCTCAGCAAAAAACTGGAAAGGAATGAGAGCCAATATCCTTGCCTTGCTTCTCAGTTTACGAAGGAGAATTAAGCCTTTAACTATTGGATACGATGGCAGTCATAAGTTCTTTGTAAATTACCCTTATTAGATTGAGGGCTAGTCCTCCTATTTGGGGGGAATTTTCATTAGTAATTTATGTTAGATTTTGTGAAATGCATTGTATGCATATATATTATATATGTATATAGACACTTTTTTTCTTCACTCTATTAATGTCTTGACTTGCAATGCTTAACTTTTAGAAGTCAAATCTATATACCTATGATGATATAATAACTTTTACATATAATTGGCTTAAATTTTCAAAATCAGTATTAATAGTTTCTCTTATGCTTTTATGGCATTATTTCCTCATAAATTTTTGTCTGGTATTATAATAAGTGTAAAACTTATCTCATTGACTAAGAGAAAATGCATTGCTTAGAATTGCATTGAATTACACCATTTCTTTATTAAAATTTAGACAGAAAATTTTTGTGAAACCATCTACACATAAAGTTTTACTTGTAGAAGTGCCTGTTGTTGTTGCTGTTGTTATGTGCCGTCGAGTTGGTATCTGACTCATAGCAAACTTATGTATACAGATGAAACACTATTGTCATGCTTTTCCGCTATTCATAGGATTTTCAATGGCTAAATGTCATGTTGGGTTGCCGGGTCCTTCTCCCAAGCTTACAGCACATGGTGTTCCCAGGTGATCTCCAATCCAGGTAATAACTAGGTCCAACCCTGCTTAGCTTCTGAGATGTGACAGGATTGGATGCCACAGTGGTACAGCTGCACAAGTGACTTCATTTCATTTCATTTCACTTTATATTTGTAATGTGATCAAGTTCAGGACCTCTCACAGAGTAGGAAAGCACTCTACCACTCAGCTACACCCCTAAACCTTAAATAGTGCAATTTACTTGATGGCTACAAGGATATAAAGTTGTCTGTGTCTTTTAAAAATAGTTTTGTTAGTAACTGACATGTGACTCATACCTATAAGCCCAGTGACTCAAGTGGCTGAGGCAGGAGGATCAGGAGTTTGAGGACAGAGGCATCTTGCATAACTTAGTGAAAGTCTGTCAATAAATAAATAAATAAATAATGGGATGGAGTGCAGCCCAGTGGTAGAGCACTTGCAAAGTATGTGCAAGGCCCTGGGTTCAACTCCCAAGTACCACACACAAAAAAATAAAAAGTTGAGCAGGCCCAGTGACACAAGCTTGTGCTCCTAGTGACTAGGAAGATGGAGGCAGAGGAAGTAGGATTCTAAATTTGAAGCCAGAAGCAGCCTGTGTAATTTAGAGAAAGCTTGCCTCAAGTAAAAAGGGAGGGCTGAGTGTGCAGCTCAGTGGGAGAGCACTTTCAAAATATGCACGAGACCCTGGGTTCAGCCCTCCATCCTACAATAAAAATAAGAAAAATAACAAAATAATGAAAATATAAATAACATGAAATAAAATGCACAATATAAATGATAGTTTTGATGTGTGTGTATGCATTTGTGAAATATTCATTACAATATTGAAGATATTATTATGCTGAAAATTTTCTTCATGCTGATTTAATGTTTTTTGAGATTCAGTAAGTAACCTGAAGTGTCCTTGATGTGTTTCCCACCTTTCTGTTCCTAGCTATATTAAATTACTCAGATCTTTGATAATTGCATACCATTACATGTAGAGAAATACTAAGACACAAATTAACAGAGTTCTCTGACTTTCATAAAATTTCTTCTCTCTCCTCACTTTGTAGCAACAAATTTATTTTCTCCTGCCACTCTATTTTAGCCACCTCAATCAACACTGCATCATCTTACTCTCCAATCAATAAGTACTGTGTTCAGTGGACCCAATATTATCCCATGTTCATCTCAAATACCACTTTGGTAATTGTTTTCATGCTCTCTTGATGCAAACATAGGAGTTGAGAAATGGCTATGTAGAAACAATGACCAGAGGCATCGCTCAAATTCAACTTGCTGATTTCTCTGACAACTCTTTTCCCTGTCTCTGATTATGTTGCCCTGTTAGGATTTACACTGGCTACAGGTACTATAAGATTAGACAGGCAATAGAGTTGATGTAATGAGATCCACCATGTCAAGGACAGTCCACTTGCTGGACTTCATGCAATTCCTTCATGTCTGCTACCAATACATAATAGTTTTGTGGCATCACAAGCCACTATGGATAAACTCAGGCCAAATTCCAATTACCACCTAAGCCCTAATATTCCACATTTAGTTACTCAGGATTAATATATTCTGAATTCAGTACACACAAAAAAATTAATGGCATTATTGAGAATTTCATATTGGCATGGCGATGTAACTTGGGTATATCATTTAACATCTCTTTGTGGGAATCAGGATGGAGATTTTGTTCATAATTCAGAATGTTTTTGCAAAGATTTCAAAGCTCTTCATTCAAGAACCCTGGGACAGATGAACTGATTCAGCTATGGGGATGATGAAGAAACAACAAAACTAACTTGTTGAATAAAGACAGTTTGTATTTTATTTTGTTTGTCTTTGTCATTGTGTTTTGTGGCCATTCAAGGATTGTCCACAAAATTGGAGACATCATAAGCAATTGACCATCTTCCAAGTACCCTGCATTTCAAGGCATTCTCATTGTTGCTTTTGCCCTGCTGGCCATGACAACAGCTATCACCAACTGGAATCTTATCTTTCTAAGGAGGATTACAGTGTCCTTTTTATTGGCAACATCTCCCACATTTATCCATGGACTTCAAAGTAAAAAGTTACTAGAATGCTTTTCATTAGCTTAGCTTTTTATGTTGGAATAGTTTGAGATTTACAGAAAAACTGGAAGGACAGAGAGATTCCTTCTATGTGCCATACTCATTCTCACTGCTGTTACCATCTTACACTTCTGTTGAATATTTTTCAAAGTTACTGAGCCATATTCGCACATTTTTAATGACTCAAGTCTGAAGCAATTCTGAAACAATCAGCCATTCAAAACCCTATGAGAGTCTCTATGAGTAGGACCTGACTCCACAGCACCTAACAACAACAATAAAATACTACATCAGATTTCCTTAATTTTTCTCATCAAAATTAGCACCTAACAACAACAAAATACTACATTAGATTTCCTTCATTTTTACTCATCAAAATTACCATATACTTAGTTGTAATGTATCCTTAGACTCCCTTTGTTCATGAGAGTTACTAAAGCACTTTTCAGGGATACTGATAGCAATCAAAAATATATTTATCAATGTCATTATCAAGGAAGATTCTTTTGGCTCCCTTAGTGGATATAATTAATGAGTAGGCTAATGAATTGTACTTCTCTCTCCCTAAACTCAGGATAGGCTAAGATTCAATTTATGATTTAATCAACAAACCAGGCAATTTGAACCATTCCCCATTAATCAAGTTATGATGATACACTTAAATTCATTTATAAGGGAACCTATATCGATACTCAACACAAACTCAAGCTCCTGGCTGTTTTGTGAATCACTAATAATGTATCCTTACATCTACTCCTCATAGTTTTGCCAATATAAACACAGCATTTGTAGTTCTTTTGATACTCAGAAATTTTTCCCTTGAATTTGACTTTATATTCTCCATGAAATAATATTGAAATACAGACTGATAATGACGGTTTGTTGAGATGGAGTCTAAGGAAATATTATATTCTCTTTCAAGATGTATTTATCAATAAAGTTTTAGTCAGGGAATTTATACATATTTTAGAATAAGGAGTTTTGTAGGAATAAGATCTCAAGCTCTCTGGAAGAATCTAGAGAAATGAGTGTCCAAAATGGGAAACAGAGTGAACTCACTCCCCACCCCTGCTGTTGCCCAGGTATATCAAAAATGATTCTGAAGGAGACCTGATGGTCGTGTTGGTGGGGTTACTTTGGGGTAGAAGGCATCGCATTAAAAAAGGGGAAAATTGGATATTGAGGATGTGAGGAAAAAAGACAATCTATTAGTATTTCAGCATCTGTCTCTAAATAATAAAGATAATAAAGGTAAACAGAAATTTTCTAGTATTTCTGCTTCTGCCTTTTAGCACCCCTATCCATGGTGGCCTTCTGAAAGTAAGAGCTACTATTATTCACTTCTGCTTTCCATATCACTTAAAAATTCTTTTTGTGACCAAATCCAACATGGAACCAAGCTATTAAGTTATGTCTTGCTCCATTTTGTATAAAAGAATGCTCCTATAACCAAATGCTTCTTTTATAACAGAATGCTTATGACTGGGTAATTTATGAAGAACAGAAATTTATTTTTCACTGTTCGGAAGAACTCCAAGATAAAGGCATTGGCAAGTTCACTGACTGGTAAGGGCCTCTCCCCTCTTCCAAGATGGTGTTTGGAATGCTGCATTATCTAGAAGGGAACAACTCTCATCCTTACAAGGCAGAAGAGCAGAAGACAACAAGTAGATAACACTTTTTACAGTAGAACTGACTCATTCATGAGGGTAGAGTCAACATTATCTAATAATAGTGTTCACAGTGGAGATTAAATTTCAACATAAATTTTGGATCTGCCAAAAGCTTTCAATGCATGGCAAATACATTTCAGGAATATTGGTCTACATTAAACAAGTTGACATTGTCTTAAACCATCACAAACCCCATTTCATCATATCACAAATATTTTTGCTATGCCTGAATTTCACGTTTGTAAGCACTGCAGCAGAAAAGGTAAGAGAATACTTAATACCACCAGTAGAATGTCCATGGTTTTATGACTCATATGAGCTGAGAATTAGCACTTTATTAGCCTAATATTTGAGGTTTGTAAGCAAACAACCCCTCCTCAGTTTTTAAATTCTTGAGTCCTTATAATGCCTTCTCATACTACCCACTTGATTTACTAAAACTTGTTTTTGTATACTTCATGTATAAAATGACAGGAGTAAATTGAGCTGTTTTAATACTGAGTTTCCTACATTTATAATATCCCTTATTCTAAGGTGAAAAGATTCTCAGACTCATCAAATAATCCAGAAGAAATAACTTGTTGTAAACTCTTATTTTCTTAAGGTTTGTACCAAGGAATCTCTGCAGATTCAAATTATTCTCTACGAGGGCATTCAGTGCATGGTAAATAAAATTACATGTAAGCAGATTTAAGCATGAAGAAATATATTAAGCCATATATGTCCCAAAACACTTAGGACTGAAGGAAACTCAAGGCTGAGATGCTAGGAGTGACTCCCTGAATCACAACACAGAGTTGAATAGAGAAGAGGCCTTCTGCCTCCCACACTATCAGATGCTGCAGAATCAAGTTCTTCTCCCTGCACCACATCACTCCAACATCATCTGTGCCAGAAAAGAGAATGCTTCACATGACCCAGCAATTGTATTCTGAATGTGCATTTTACAGGTACTGATATAACAGTCAAGTTTCAATCAAGGAGGCTTTCTGCAAAGGAGATATCAGAGATGTACTTTTTAGCTTTCTACCTCTTCAATTCAAAATATACTGTCAGAGGTAGATGAGGAAGGCGGGTCATATTTAGCTCCAGTGGTTTCTGAACTATGCTTAGCCAGGCAGGGGAAACAGCTGCCTAATTTGCATCTTGATCAAATCATGGAAATTACAGAGCCAACAGAGATTCTCTTTTGGATGTGGTTAACAGAATAATCTTTTTTTTTTTTTAATATAGGCCCAGCACTTCTGATAGGATGGCAATGCAGAGCCAGCAGTCCAGTGTAAGTCTTCTGGGCTCAGCTGCAACTTCAGTCACTAGGGTTCTCTCCATCATAATTTTGCAGCATGATTTGCCTATGATTCTAGCTCCATAACCTTTTTTTGGTGATATTTATTTTCTAAATGTAGTTCTGGACGTTTCCTTAAAACTTTTAAACTATACTGAACTCTTTCAGTAAATTATTTTTCCACTTTTTAATCACTTAAGGTTTCTTTTGATTTCAATTATGTGCCTTAAGTGTGGCAATCTGAATTATTTTCACTTTTTCTAATTGCTAAGACAATTAATAAAACAGTACTCATAGTTAGGGTTTTCTGTTTGTTTTTGTTTTTGCTTTTTTGCAGTGCTGGGGATTGAGCACAGGGCCTTCTGCAAGCTAGGCAATTGCCTCACCATTAAGCTGTATACCTAACTCCTTTTTTTCTAATTAAAAAAATCTTTTCAAATTATTTATTTATTTATTTTTGTTTCGAAGCAGAGTCTCACTAAGCTATGTAGGCTGTCTCTGGCTTCCAACCTGAAATACTCCTGTCTCAGCTTCCCAAGATGTCTGGATTACAGGTATGCACTTCATGTCTAGTGGTGGTTATGGTTTCTCTGCAGAAAGAATATTAGAGGAAGAATGGATTAGCAAGGGTATGAAAGACAAGTTCTTTAAAATGTGTAGCTATCATTTTCTACATATTAAATTGAAATATATTGCATGAAAACTGTGGATTTTAGATCATATTTGTGATTCACTTAAGGTGAAATTCTATGTAGATTTTGTGTGAACATTGCTGTAATCTTACCTATGAGAACAGTGTATCATTTGTTATAAAATAAGTAAGAATAGAAGATAATGGGGGTAGTGCATAATGATATTCATGTACAGAAATGTCAAAATGAAACCTATTAATTTGTACTTTAATTAAAAATAATAAAATCACAAAAATATAAAGTAAGCAAAATTATCTCAACTTTTGAAAGACAGTTTGCAGGATGGCAGATAGGGTACATGAGTAGAAATCAGGATACAAAGAGTCTGGTAAAACACTTAAATTCTGGTCTCAAATTAACAATCATAGAAAGACACCAATCAAGCTAGATTAGAGTTCACTATGAAGCTTCATTCAGGTACATTCACATTATGCAGTACTGGAGATAAGAGCTTCAACACATAAATTGTAAGGGAGCACAGTTCAGCTGTTGATCAAACAAAACACAGAATATCATACTTAATGAAAATATAAAAAACCCTCCTCACAATAATAGAAGGAAGGCAATTAAAATATTTAAAATTGCATTTATCACTCCTAAAGATTTATTCTGGGAGAAGGATGTGGCAGTCTATTCCCGAAGCAATCCTGAAAGACACAGCCATTGAAAACTCTATGAACGTTGCTATACATCAAAAAGATGCCTTCAGCTAAAAACACATACACACTTACATAAGAATGAAATGTAGGTTAAGTAACAAGATTGAGTGGTAGGTTTAATAGCTACTGTAATTTTGAGGTATTGCTAAATTTAAATTGTATTTTGACATATCTGTTGTTTCTATCAGTGATGAATTCATAGGCACTCCTAATATTACTATGTTCATTATCTACAGATATAATAGCAAATACTAATTTTTCAGGTGGGCTGGGATTTAACTCAGTTGGTAGAATGCTGCGCTGCAGTCTCTGAGGTCCCGAGTTCAATTCCCAGCACCGCAAAAATGGGAGAAGCGCCTAGCAATCCACTCCCAAGGCAATCACGAAACAGTCAGACATTGAAAACCCTATGAGGGTCACTATGAGTCGGATACCAACTCCATGGCACCTAACAACAACAACAACAACAACAAATTTTCAGGTAGAAGTGTTTAACATAAAATATATATTTTTCCCATCCAAGTTCGTGGAAATTTCATTTTCTAAATAAGACTCTGTTCTGTTATGCTGTCACCAGGATTACATTATACATTTAGAAGTAGAGTTACCCTGTGTTTGTTGATGAGTTGTGACACCATATTTATGTTTTTAAGATTTGAGAGAGTAATAATGATATGAGTAAACCCACCTACACAAGACAGCTATTTATGAGACAAATATAAAGTTCTTAGGATGAGTAAATACTCAATAAATGCTGGTTATTATTAGTAACCTTCATATTGGCACTTTAGAGGTAAGAAAAGTTAAATAATTCACCCATTAGAGAGACTGAATAACATGCCCATTTATGTACATAAATAATGGTGAAGTAAAAATCGGTACACAGGCAATGTTCTGTATTCTTAGTTATTTTTCTCATCACATGCACAAAAAAAGGGGTTTTTGAAGCATAGACTAGAAATTGAGCATAATGCTTGAAGTTAGGTACTGCTAACTCAGCACTATAGGATCAATGACTCTGTCTTACTTACACTTTAATCAAAAGGACATCTCAACAACTCCTGCCCACTCACTATCTGCATGCTGGAAAACTATTAAGGTGAGGGCTGGTGAGGAACAGAGTCAACAGCCTCTCAAGTCTTCAGAGTTGAGATGCTTCAGAGCATGCAGTGCCTGGCAAGATAAAGGAACAGCTGCTGCCACATGAACCCAACCTTAGCCAATCGCATATAGAAGTGCTGTTTTAGTTTATCATTGCATCTCTGTGGCTTAAATCTATATATATGATAAAGGAATGTGGAATCACTTTTTCTTCATTTCTGAATTTCTCTTACAGTGGAAATCACTTGTATATTTTGTGAAGAAAGGAATAATAACTCAGACAACAGTATTCAAACCCTGTGTTTAGCCACTATGAACTAAATATGGTAAAGCTATTGTCCTTCTGGAATTACTATATTAATTTATTTATGTATGTACTTATTTATGACTTACTTATAAAGCAGGAATTAGAGTGAAAAATTAGCCTCACAACAGTTCTGAAGGAGTCACTCCCACTTTTCATGAAAGGGGTAAATTACCCTCTTAAATTTGAGGTTTTAAGCTCAAAAATTGGGCATTACTTGATGATTTTAATGTGTCTCCTTTGGAGTTGAGGGCAATTTAAAACAAGCATAGGCTTCTGTATCAATAACCTTAGAGATTTCTAGCATGTGTTTGATCAGGAAATTTTCAGAAATGTTCCTTTACTGTAGAATTGTCATGTTGAGCATATCTAGGAAGGTTATAAACTATATTAATAATACCATCTCAGGTGGTGCCATACAAAGCCTTCATGGCTGGGCGAGGTGGTGCATAGCTATAATCCTAGCTATTCAGGAGGCTGAGGTAGGAGGATTGCAACTTCCATGACAGAGGCAGCCTGTGCAACTTAGTGAGAACCTGTTTCAAAATAAAAAATAAAAAGGCTGAGGGCTAAGCCAGTGATAGAGTACTTGACTAGAATGTGTGAGTCCCTGGGTTCAATCTCCCAGTACTGCAAATAATAATAATAATAATTACTACTATTATTATTATTATTCATGGTCATGACAAAATTGAATTGTTCACACTTTGTAATTTTCCATTATGACATTTTTAAGATTGTAATGATGGACTGCATTAAGAATTTATTGCATGACTTGGTTGATATACAAGTAATACCTTTATAGTGGCAAAATAATATTCATATTCTTTTTCAAAAAATACATTAGATGAGATTCCAGCTGAGTCCTTCTGAATATTTTTATGAGAATATCTTAAAATGATTCAAAATATTATAGCTATAGTTATATCAGTAATGAGAATTTTTAAGTTCTGTAAGAAATTCTAGACTTTTGTGACAATTTGAAAAACATAAATAAAGGTAAATTTAGATCACTCTGATGGGATGGGATGTAGCTCAGAAGTAGGGAACTTAACTAGTGATTATGAAGTCCTGGGTTCTATTCCCAGCATCACAAAAAAAGAGAACATGAGAGTTTCAATTGCATATAATTTCATAAATGAAGATTCAACAAAACATTTTCCTAAGATCTTTTTGTTCTATGATTATCCAAAATTATCAGTGCTATACTGTCTTTGGTATTAGATTCACTACTTATATTAAATATACCCATGATGATATTTACTTTAATTTTATGGTAATGAGTTCAATCACTACACTTACCCACAAAACTATATCATTTGGCCTTTAATTTCCATGTAGAATTTTCCATATGGTCTAGTGCTATTTTACAAAAATTATTAGCTTGGAATTTAAGTTTATATCAAATATACAGAATTGGTCTTTCCTTATTAAGCATACTCACAGATCATTTTGAACAATTTTCTCTAAATGAAAACAATAAAAACTGGAAATCATATTTTTCTTAAATTTTGTTTTCTAGTATATATAATTAGCATGCAGCCATAGCCCTGTGGCATCCGACCCTGTCAGATCTCAGAAGTTAGGCAGGGTCGGGCCTGGTTAGTACTTGGATGGGAGACTGCCTGGTAACACCAGGTGCTGTAGGCTTGGGAGACGGACCCGGCAACCCACTCCCAAAAAAATCAATGCCATTGAAAACCCTATGAACAGCAGAGAAGCACTGATAATAGTATTTCGCCTATTGTGTGCAGGGTCGCTATGAGCCGGATACCGACTCAATGGCACCTAACAACAACAACATCAAGTATATATATAATTATATATGATTCTGGGATCATTTATAGTCTATATCATAAAACATGTATATATGCTCATTAATAGTTTATATTTTTGTATGCAAGTCTGCATATTAGGTTATGATGGACAAAATTTTATACCATATAAATACATTCACTTTTGCTTATGAGAAAATGATTTGAAGAGTATTCAGAGGAAATAAAATATGGTAATAAGTTTAATGTCCTACCATTTACTCAAATCAATTTATCAAATCATACCTTTCTAAATCTTTGTCTGATCAGCATCCTTATCTATCTGTTTGGCTTTTCTATATGATTTGTAGGTAAAAATATATGATTCAGACACATAAATTGAGAATGGAGAACTTCAATTGCATTCAAGTTATGTGCACTCACATATACTCCATTTTACACAAGCATTTTACCTGAATACATAGCTCTAATATTCTATAAACAACATTTATTGGAAAATTTCAATCAAAATGAACAGAATATATTCTATGAAGTACATTATTATTTGAAGGGCATTAGCTTCACATAATTTGTAGAGACTCTGGTCTTCATGGCTCCATTTTATAAACTACTAGATATAACAACCTAATAATTTATAACTTCAAATCATGAATCACATACAATTGTGAGGGAAGGCATTTATTCCTCCATAAAAGATATTATGGGAATTTCTGGGAAACTACAGTGTGAATAAATACAATAACTTAAGTTTATATACTTTATATAATAACTTAAGGGAGTTAAAAGGCATTGTGAGCTTCACTGCTTCCTAGAATGTTTAGTAAAGATGAAAGAAGGGAAAATATTTTGCACATAAAGACACATTTACTATACTAAAAACCACATTAATATTGAAATAGTAATATATTAATATATTCACCAATATTTAATATTGTACATTTGATTTTTTAACCCATATAAGTATCATCCACAATGTTCAGAACTAGAATTATGTAGGAAGACAGAGAATGTATGGTTATGGTTTTATATCTGAAACTTTCTCAAGAACAAATTACTACCCTGCTTTAAGAATTTTTTAGTATTCCTAATTAATTTCTTAGTCCAGAATCTAGTATTTTGATGCATTATGCAATAGTTCATATATCACAGTGCATATTTAATCTAAGGTCTTTTGACACCAAAATTCTGTATTTTGAAAAAACTATTAATACCATATGAATTATATATTATTTAAAAACATGTTGGAATCGCTAAAATTTTCAGTACAAGTTTAGCCACTATAATTAAACTAGCTCTTTATTTTTAATAATTATATAAATGATTTTCATGCCAGTCTAGTAATAGTGCTTTCTTAAATCAGAAATAATTGTGTTTATGATAACACAAAAGCTTGAGTTAAAAGCATTACTAGATTTGTACAATCAAAAATTGTAGTGAAATATGAAATCTACTATTGAACAATAACATATAATCTCAATCATTAAACTGCCATCTGTATGATCCAATATAGTTACATAGATTTTTTTTGTGCTCCTAATTACAAATTATTTAGATTAGCTTACTACAAAATTGAAGATCAAGTTAAAGTTAAAAAAATTACAGTCTTTATTATAACACAAATGTACAAATGGAACTTTAAAGGAATAAATGACTTTCTTCATCACAAAACCAGGTAACCACAGAGCTGAAGTTGTAATCTAGTTCTCTGATGGCTAAATACAAAGTATTTGTAAACTATAGACATGGCCATCTTCCTTAATTTTAATTTGTATATATGGGCTTTTAAAACTATTAACAAATCATTTAATCTCCCTTAACCTTGCTTTTCAAAACTACTAAAAAAGAGAAAAATATCAAAACAGCAGCAACAACAGAAAAAAATCAAGAGTGATGATAATGCATCAGGAGATTATATGAAAATTGTATAAGTAATAAGTTTGGGAACACTGTAAATCAAGGGTTTAAGGTATTGCTTTGCACATAAGAGTATTTAATATACATTGCCTATTATTTTATTGTTATTTTCTGGTGTCATGAAGTCAAATCTGACTCATAGCAATTATACTTAGAACAGAATGAAACACTGCCCAACACTCTGCCATGCACATGATCTTTTTATGTTTGAGCCCAGTGCTGCAGTCACTATGTCTCTTCTTTGGAGTCTTTGGAGTCATGCCACATCAGCAATAGGAGGTCCCAAGGGCTTTACTCCATTTGTATCATTAAAGTTGACTCTACTTTGAGGATGCAAATTTTCCCCAGTCATTTCTTAAACATTTTCCAGCCGAGGGGGTTCATTTTTCTTCAGTATGTATGGCAGTGCTTCTCTGCTATTCATACGGTTTTCAATGGCTAATTGTTTCTAAGGTGAGCTGTCAGGTCCTTCTCCCTAGTCTTAGTCCAGAAGCTCAGCTGAAACCTATCAACCATGGGTGGACCTGGTGGTATCTGAAATTATGGTGGTATAGCTTTCAGCATCACAGCAACTCACAGCACCCCCTGGCATTATTATTATTAATTATTATTGTTGTTATTATTATTATTATTAATACTAATATATTTGTTGTATTGATATTATACCTCCTAGTACAGTACATTTTCCAGATCGATTGCCCAGCTCAGTCATCAGTGTAGAAGTTCCCTATCACTAGTTATACATAAACATACATCATAAATCAAAGAAAGTCACTAGAGATAAATTATGTCCCTTGCTGTCATGTTTTATGTGCTTCATGTTGTTGTTGTTGTTGTTAGGTAGAGTCCAACTCATAGTGACCCTATGTACAGCAGATATAAATACTTCTCGATTCTGTGCCAGGCACATAGCCTTATTTATATTTAAGCCCATTGCTGCACATACTGTGTCAATACATCTGGTGGAGGGATTTCCTTTTTTCTGTTGACCTGCCACTCTCCCAAGCATGATCTCTTTGTCCAGGCACTGATCTCTCCTGACTATATGTCCAAAATATGTAAGATGCAGTCTGGCCATTCTTGCCTCCAAGGAGCCCTCTGGTTGAACTTCTTCTATGACAGATTTATTGGTTCTATTGGCAGTCCATGGTATATTCAATAGAGATCTCCAGCACCATAGTTCAAAAGCATCAATTCTTCTCCTCTCTCCCTTGTTCAGTGTCAAGCTTTCACAACCATATGATGTGACTGAAAATACCATGGCATGAGTCAGATGTGCCTTCATTTTCAGTATGACATTTTTGCATTTCAATACTCTAAAGAGATCTTTTGCCATAGCTTTTCCTAGAGCAATCAATCTTTTGATTTCTTGACTACCGCTTCCATGGATGTTGATTATACAGCCAAGCAAGGCAAAATCTTGGACAAACTCAACCTTTTTTTCATTTATTGTGAATTTACATACTGGCCTGTTATAAGGATTTTTGTTTTGTTGATGTTTAATTGCAACCCATATTGAAAGGTGTGATCTTTGATCTTCATCAGTAAATGGTTTAAATCCACTTCACTTTCAGCAAGCAGAGTTGTGTCATCTACATAACGCAGGTTGTTAATGAGTCTTCCTCCAATCCTGATGCCACGTTTTTCCTCATAAAGTCCAGCTTCTTGGATTATTTGCTCAGGATATAATTTGAAGAGATATGGTGAAAGTATACAG
Organism: Pedetes capensis; assembly: GCA_007922755.1. Lineage (NCBI taxonomy): Eukaryota > Metazoa > Chordata > Mammalia > Rodentia > Pedetidae > Pedetes > Pedetes capensis. The sequence continues at coordinate 24,392 of VMDO01009737.1, forward strand.
CCCTGAAGCCCATCTGTCCCAACTTTAAACCAGGCTTTGTTTCCTTGTTCTATTTGAACAACTGCCTCCTGGTTCATGTACAGATTCCTCATGAGAACAATTAGGTGCTCTGGTATTCCCATTTTCCAAAGTGATATCCATAATTTGTTATGATCCACACAGGCCAATGCCTTTGCATACTCAATATAACATAGACATCTTTCTGATATTCTCTACTTTTGGCTAATATCCACCTGACATCAGCAGTGCTGACTCTGGTTCCCTGCCCTCTTCTGAATCCTGCTTGATTTTCCCATAATTACCTGTGTATATACTGCTGCAGTCACTTTTGAATTATCTTGAGTAAAATTTTGCTTACATGTGATATTAATGATATTGTCTGATAGTTTCCACATTTGGTTTGATCCTCTTTATGGGAATAGGCACAAATATGGATCTCTTCCAGTCAGTTGGCCAAGTAGCTGTTCTCCAAATCTGTTGGCATAAGCATGTTAATACCTTCAGTGCTGCATCTGTTTGTTGAAACATCTCTATTGTTATCCCATGATTCCTGGAGCCTTGTGTTTCACCAGTTCTTTAAAGGCAGCTTCCACTTTGTCCTTTAATACCATTGGCTCCTGTTCACATCCAACCTTGTGGAATGGTTGCTCATCTACCAATTTTCTTTTGTATAATAACTCTGTGTATTCCTTCCATCTTCTTTTGATGTTGCCTGCATCTTTTAACATTTTCCCTGTAGAATCTTTCACTACTGCCACCCGAGGCTTGAATTTTTTCTTCACTTCCTTAAGCTTGAGAAACACAGAGCTTGTTCTTACCTTTTTGGTGTTCTACCTCCAGGTCTTTGCACATGTCAATTTAATATTTGTTTCTGTCTTCTCGATTTGCCTTTTGAAATCTTGTCTTTAGATCCTTAACTTCATCATGACTTCCTTTTACTTTGGCTGCTTGACATTCAAGGACAAGTTCCAGAGTCTCCTTTGAAAAGTAATTTGGTCTTTTCTTTTTTCCTTGTCTGTTAAATATCTTTTTGCTTCCTTCTTGAGTGATATCTTTTACGTGATGACACAACTTCTCTCATCTTCTATCATTTGTGTCTAATGCATTAAGCCTGTTCTTGAAGTGGTCTCTGAACTCAGGTGGGATATACTCAAGGTCATACCTTGGCTCCTGTATACTTGTTCTAATTTTCTTCAGGCTCAGTTAGAACTTGCATATGCAAAGTTGATGGTCTGATCCATAGTCAGCACCTGGTCTTGTTTCGACATTTGATATAGAGCTTTTCCATTGTCTCTTTCCACACATATAGTCAATTTGATTCCTGTATTATCCATCTGGTGAAGTCCGTTCTCTGTTTATGATGTTGAAAAAATGCATTTGCAATGAAAAAGTCATTGGTCTGATAAAATTCTATCATGAGATCTCCAGCTTCATTTCTGTCACCAAGACCATATTTTCCAAATACTGTGCCTTCTTCTTTGTTTCCAACCTTTGCATTCCAGTCACCAGTGATTATCAGTATGTCCGGATTGCATGTGTGATCAATTTCAGATTGCAGATTGCTGGTAGAAATCTTCCCTTTCTTCATTTGTGGCCTTAGTGGTGGGTGCATAAATTTGAATAATAGCCATATTAACTGGCCTTCATTGTAGATGTATGGATATTATTCTATCACTGGCAACATTGTATTTCAGGACAGATCTTGAGATGTCTTTTTTGATGATGAATGCAACCCTGTTTCTTTTTATTTTATCATTCCCAGCATGGTAGACCACATGATTATCTGACTCAAAATGGCCCATGCCAGTATATTTTAGCTCACTGATGCCTAGAATGTCAATGTTTATGCACTCCATTTCTCTTTTACAGATTTCTTATTTTCCTAGATTAATACTATGTACATTCCATGTTCCAATTATTAATAGATATTTACGGTTGTTTCTCCTCATTTTTAGTCCTGCCACATTAGCAAATGGAGGTTCCTGGGGCTTTACTCCATTTCCTTCGTCATGGTAGACTCTACTTTGATGAGGCAACTCTTCCCCAGTAGTCTTTTGAGTGCCTTCCAACCTGGAGGGCTCATTTTCCGGCACTATATCTGACAGTGTTTTTTTGCTGTCCATAGGTTTTCCAATGGCTAGTTATTTCAGGAGTGGCTCACCAGTTCCTCCTCCCTAGTCTTTCTTAGTCTGGAAGCTCAGCTGAAACCTGTCCACCATGGGTAACCCTGCTGGTATCTGAGATACCAGTAGCATAGCTTTCAGCCTCATCACAACACACAAGCCCCCACAGTGTGGCAACTTGGCAGACGTGTGGGAGTTATGTGATTCATTGTTGTTAGGTGCCATCAAGTCGTGTCCAACTCATAGTGACCCTCATAGGGTTTTCAATGGCTGACTGTTTCAGGATTGCCTTGGGAGTGGATAGCCATGTCCTTCTTCCATTTTTGTCGTGCTGGGAATTGAACTAGGGACCTCAGAGACTGCAGAGCAGTGTTCTACCAACTGAGCTAAATCCCAGCCCTATGTGTTTTATAGGGACCACAAATTCTTTGACTCTGATCCACTGGGATAGTTAACCTATTGCAAGTTCCCTTGAAGACTTGTTCATTCTTATCCTTCTTTGTATCTAAAATTTGCAATATTTAAGACATGTTTTCTTATCAATTTGTTTACTATTTGATGTCTGTACCTAGCTAAATAGTTGAATATCGTTGAGAAAAATTACATAGCTACCCTGACTGATCTTTCAATTCATATAGGCCTTTAATACTACCTAAAAACTCTCCCATACTTTGTTGGTGTGTTCTTTCTCTCTACCTCCAAAATGCATAGTCCATGCTTTTTCTCATTCCTCAAACTTCTAGATCAACATTCGATCTCTTCTCTTGCAAGAATTAATGATGCCTCAAACTTCCTTGTGATATTGAAAACAATCAATCAGATGCTCCCACATTTTCCTCCCAATAAATCCTTCTGACAATCTGCTCTCTACCCACTATTTCCTCCAGTTAAGGTAGTCAAAGTATGTCCACTCCTATTAAAAGTCAACTCTTCCACTTGTACCCTGCATTTAATCCACATATAACTTCTCAGAACTTGTTGCTACAATATTCATTTCTTCTTATGAATTATTAATTTAATCTTCTCTACTATTTTACTATTCTTCTATACTACTTTAGCATTCACTCATTTAAAAAAACTAGAAAAAATGCATTTGGCCCACTCTATTGTCAGATTTTTCATTTCTAGAGTCAACTAACTGTGATAAAAAATATTTGGGAAAAAAATCCAGAAAGTTCCAAAAAGTAAAATTTTTATTTGTCCCTCATTGAATACTGTGACTCTAGTCCATGCAAATGAAATGGTGTGTAGACATTGTATTAGGAATTAACAAGTAAGCTAATGATTATTTAAAATGGACAAGAGTGTTATATGAAGCATATGCAAATATGATAACAAAATTTATAAAGGAATTGAGGATCTACAGATTTTGGTTTCCAAGGGAGTAAAGGAAGAAGGAAGTCTCCTGAACAAATCTCCTATATAAACCAAGAAGAGACTGTAAATGAAGCAAAGGAGGGCTAAAAATTTCATGACTACATATTCCACTCCTCTCAATACTCTGTTGAGAAGTGCCTTCAAATCAGGTCTGACTTACTTGAACCCTATATACAACAGAATGAAACACTCCCCAATTCTGTGCTAGGCACTTAATCTTTCATGTTTAATACGATTTTTGCAACCTCTGTGTCAATCCATGTAGTTGAGGGTCTTCCTTTTTTATCCCCTTGACCTGCTGCCCTCCCAAACATGATGTCATTCTCCAGGGATTGTCCCTCCTCACAACATGTCCAAAATACATAAGAAGCAGTATAGTCATCCTTGCTTCCAAGGAGCACTCTGTTGTACTTCTTCTAGGACAGATCTCTTGGTTCTTTTGGCAGACCATGGTATATTAAATATTTGTCTCCAGTACCATAACTCAAAAGCATCATTACTCCTATCTCCCCTATTCACTGTCTGATTTTCACAACCTTGTGGGGTTATTGGAAATGCCATGAGTTGAGTCAGGCACACATTAATCTTCACTGTAATATCATTATTTTTCAGCACTTTAAAATAGTTCTTTTGCACCAGCTTTTCCCAGTGAATTGTGTCTTTTGATTTCTTGACTACTGATTCCATGGGGGTTGATTGTAAAACCAAGTAGAGCAAAGCCATGGACAACCTCTATCTTTTCTCCATTTATCATGAAGCTGAATACTGACTCAGTTGTGAGGACTTTTGTTTTGCTGATTTTGAGGCACAATCCATACTGAAGGCTTATTTGATCTTCACCAATAAATGTTTCAAGTCGTCCTCACTTTCGGTAAGCAGAGTTGTGTCTTCTGCATAATGCAGGTTGCTAATGAGTCTTCTTCCAATCTTAATGCCACATTCCTCTTCATAAAGTCCAACTTCTAGGATAATTTGTTCAATATACAGATTGAAGATGTAGGGTAAAAGGATATAGCCCCAACACACACCATTTTTTACTTTAAAATAGGCCATCTTTCCTTGTTCTGTTCAAACGACTGCCTCTTCATCTATGTACAGTTTCCTCATGAGTACAATTAAATTCTTTATATTCCCATTCTTTGCATGGATATCCATAATTTATTGTGACCCACACAGTCAAATGTCTTTGCATAGTGAAAAAACCAGATAGACATCTTTTTTTGTATTTTCTGCTTTTGGTTAATATCCAACTGACATCAGCAATGATGTCCCTGGTTCCATGCCCTCTTTTGAATCCAGTTTTGTTTTTCAAGCAGTTTCCTGTCTAGATACTACTGCACTCACTTTGAATGATTTTTAACAAAAAATTTACTTGTTTGTGATATTAATGATATTATTCAATAATTTCCACATTCAATTAGATCCCTTTTCTTGAGACTGTAAACAAATATAGATCTCTTCCAGTCAGTTGGCCCAGTAGATGTTTTCTGAATCTCTTGACATTAACAAGTTAACATCTCCAGTTCTGTATCTGTTGGTAGAAACATCTCTATTGGTCAATTCCTGCAGCCTTGTGTTTTGGCAACAACTTGAAAGCAACTCCTTCCACTTTATCCTTCAATACCATTTTGGTTCCTAATCATATGAAATCTCTTGAAAGGATTGGTCATCCATCAATTCTTTTTTTTTTTAATCATCAATCTGTGTATTCTTTCCATCTTCTTTTGATGTTTCCTGTGTCTTTTAATATTTTCTCTGTAGAATTCTTCACTGTTGCCACTTGAGGCTTCAATCTTTCTTCAATTCCTTAAGTTTGAGAAAAACACAGAATGTTCCTCACTTTTGGTTTTCTGCCTCTTGCTCTCTGCACATGTCATTATAATATTTGATTTTGTCTTCTTAAGCTGCCTTTTGAAATTTTCTATTTAAGCTGGGTGTGGTGGCCCAAGCCTGTAATCCCAGTGACTTGAGAGGCAGAGGTGGGAGGATTGGAAGTTTGAGACCAGAAGCAATCTGCCTTAGCAAGACCCTGTCTCAAAAAAAAAAAAAAAAAAAAAAAAAAAAAAAAAAAAAAAAAAAAAAAAAGGGCTGGGCATGCAGCTCAGTGGTCCAATACTTGGAAAGTATGCAAGCACAAGGCTCTGTGTTCAACCTCCAGTAATGCAAGGAAAAAAAAAGGAAAAGAAAAGAAAAATTTTCTGCTTAACTTCATCATGTTTTCCTCTTATTTCAATTGCTCGACATTGAAATGCAAGTGTCACAGTCTCTTTTAGCATGTAATTTGGTCTTTTATTCTTTTCCTGCCTTTTTAATAACCTTTTGCTTTCCTCATGAATGGTATCTTGGATGTCATGCCACAACTCGCCTGGTCCTTGGTCTTTAGTATCTAATGAATCAAACTTGTTCTTGAGGTGGTCTCTAAACTCAGGTGGGATATACTCAAGGTAATACCTTGCTTTTGTGTGTTCATTCTAATTTTCTTCACTTTCAGTTTAAACCTATATATGACCAGTTGATGGTCTGATCCACAATCAGCACCTGGTCTTGTTCTGACAATTGATATTCATGTTTTCCACTTTGTCTTTCCATCAGTTTTGTTCCTGTACATTCCATCTGGTGACTTCCATGTGTATAGTCACTGTTTATGTTGGTGAAATAATGGTTTGCACTGAAAAGGTTTTTGGTCTCACAATATTCTATCATTAAATCTCCACCATTGCTTCTGTCACCAAGGCCAAATTTTGCAGCTACTAAGTCTTCTTCATTTCCAACTCTTGCATTCCAATCCTCAGTAATTATAGTACATCCTGATTGCATGTTCAATCTATTTCAGATTTTAGAAGCTAGTAAAATTTTCTCTATCTTTATTTATAGCCTTAGTGGTGGGTTTGTAAATTTGAGTAATAGTCATATTAACTACCTTCCCTATAGGTATATGGATATTATTCTATCACTGACAGCATTGTACTTCAGAATAGATCTTGACATGTATTTTTTGATGAAGAATGCAACCCCATTTCTCTTTAAGTTGTCATTCCCAGCATAGTAGACCATATGATTATCTGTTTCAAAATGGCCCATGTCAGTCCGTGTTAGCTCACTGATGCATAGAATGTCAGTGTTTTTGTGCTATTTTTCTCTTTTGATGATTTCTAAGTTTCCCAGATTCATCCTACATACATTCCATGTTCCAATTATTAATGCATGTTTCTCAATTTTCCTTCTTATTTTGAGTCAAGCAACATCAGCAAATGGAGGTTCCAGGGACTATGCTCCATTCATGTCATTTATGTAGACTCTACTTTGAGGAGGCAACCCTTCCCAGGTTGTCTTTAGAGTGACTTCCAACCTATGGGCCTCATTTTCTGGCACTATATCTGACAGTGATTCTCTGTCACTCATAGCATTTTCAATGGTTGTTTCGGTAGTAGGTTAGCTACATCTTTTTCCCTAGTCTTTTTTAGTCTGGAAACTTGGCTGAAACCTGACCACCATGGATCACCCTGCTGGCATCTCTAATTCCAGTGGCATAGCTTTCAGCATCACAGCAACATGCAAGCCTTCAAGGTATGGCAAACTGACACATGGAGAAATCAATAGTCTATTTCCCTTTAATTCTTTACAGAAAAAAACTCTTGTAAAATTTCAAATTTCAATTTCTTCATCCACTCAAAACTGATTTTTGTCCCAAAGATTATACTGATAGAAATCTTACCATCACCAGTGGTATCACATATGCTGCCCATGATCTGTTTTTCTTTTCTTTTCTTTTTTTTTTTTTTTTAATTTATTTATTTATTTTTTTTGCGGTACAGAGGGTTGAACCCAAGGCCTCATGCTTACATGCTTTGCAAGTACTGGAAAACTGAGCTGCAGCCCCAGCCCATCTTTTTAATTTTTTTTTTTGAGACATGATCTCACTAAATTACACTGACTGCCTCTGGTCTCGAACTTGTGATCCTTCTGCTTCTGCCTCCTTAGCCGCTGGGATTAAAGGTGTGCGCCGCCATACCTGGCTTCCGATTATCTGCCTTGATCTTGTCTTCTAGGCAATGATTTACAATTGAACAGTCCTTCCCTTTTAATAATACTGTTTCTCCTTCACCTTGAACACACATTATGTCTGGTATTTCTTTTCATCTCTTTGTTTAAATATAAATTTCACAGTTACAGTAGTCCAGAGACTCTCACATATTTCTACTCTATACCTAGATTATCTAATCAGCCTCATGGTCTAAAGTGGATTCATTGTTATCTTTATTCTTTTGACTCCCAAGTTAATACTCCATTACTGACCCTTTCTTTAATCTTCACCATCAGATTTATATATGATATATGATATTTATTTATATATATCATTAACATGTCAGTTGTCCCCAAATACATGTGTAGATTAAATATATTCCCAATAAAATTACAAGTGGGATTCTGGTAGAAATCGTCAACCTTGGCAAAAATAATGTCAATGAAAATGCATAAAATATGTAAAGCAAGTCAAAATTTTAAAATATGGATAATACAATCTGATTTCAAAATCTATTAGGTAACTACATTATCAAAATGATATAGTATTGACAAAATGAAAGAAAATTAGAACAGTAGAACTGAGTAGAAAGTTCAGAAATACAGCCACACTTAGGTGGCCAATTGATTTCCAATTAATGTATAACAGTGTTGGGGAAAAAGGAAAATCTTTTAACTAATCTTGCTGTAAAAATTGCATATCCATGTACTAAGAAGGATAACATTTTCCATGTTCCATATCTTGTAAAAGGTAAGTAACACCTACTCATTACTAACTATGAAACCTAAATTTGAAAGTATTAGAATAAAGCCTAGAAAATCATTTGTAAAACAAACAATCCACAAAAGCTAACTAATAAGCTGGACCTCATCATGATTAACACTTTCTGCTCTCTGAAAAGCTCTCTTAAGAGAATGAAGAGAAAGCACAATCTGAGAGAAATATTTCCAAGATTCTTTTCTTATAATGACTTATATCCAAAATGTATGTAGAACTCTCAAACACAGTGAGAAAATACACAACTAATTTTTTAAGTATCATTTTAACATACACTTTTCTAAGCCCAATTATGAATCCAATTAGAACTTTACACACACATCAATGCAAAATTCAAGGTACTTCTACATTTCAACTACGTTTAATTATATTTCAATAATGTGTTTGGATATCCAAGAGCTCTATTATAAATATGGGATGAACCACATAAAAATCTTAATCTTTATTCCCTTAAGCAATTATTCAACAAAAATACTAAGGAATGAGCATGAAGGTGCACTCATGATAACTACTACTTAAAGGTTAAGGCAAGTAAAAATAATATAAAGTGATAAAATAGTAGATTGTATTAATAGTATTTCAATAAAGGTAAAATAACAGATTAATTCTATGCATAGTTCATATGGTTTATTTACTTTGGGATATCAGCAAGTACCTTAGGTACCTTAGTGAAATGAATAAATGCATAATATTAAAAGTAAAGTATATATACTGATACTAATTTTAAGTAAGGGATTTAATTCAAAATAGCAGAAATAGCAGAATAGCAGAATAACTGCTGGGTTTAATCACTCTCTCTCTCTCTGCACACACACACACACACACACACACACACACACACACACACATATTATTGTTAGGTGCCATTGAGTCAGTGTCCAACTCATAGTGACCCTACATATAAAAGGTAAAAGAGTATTGTTAGTGCTTCTCTGCTATTTATAGGGTTTTTCAATGGCTGAAATTTGGGTTGCTGGGTCCTTCTCCAAAGATTACAGCACCTGGTGTTCCCAGGCAGTCTCCCATCCAAGTAGTAGCCGGCCCGACTCTGCTTAGCTTCTGAGAACTGATGGGATCAGATGCCACAGAAGTATGGCTGCAGGGGCACTCTCTTCCTCTTTCTCTCTTTTTCTTTCTCTTGCTTTCTCCCTGACACACACACTCTCTCTCTCTCTCCCTCTCCCTCTCCATATATATATATATATATGTTTCACAGGAAATCATTGACATAATTTTAGTTTGGAAATATAAACTTTATTTTATACATTACCCTGTAACCATACTTCAATTGACTGAACCCACCAAAGCAGATTAGAGATCTTTCTGAATCTGTATTTGTATTTCATATGTGGCTCCAGGTCTTTTACAGTTTATCTCTGTATACAGCCCTTTTAAAATGAATGGAAATTCCTTGTTCAAATTGACAGCATATGAGTATAAAACTGAATGACAAAATTGACCCTTGTGATAATATTGGTCTTGAAATTGAAAAATTATCTTGGTTATAATAGAGCTTGATATAATATGTTTCCTATTTCAAGGGCAGTAAAGCTATGTCTTAAAAATATCTCTAAAATAGACCTTCATATTCAACCAAACACATGCATTAAAATTGGATTGATATTTTAGGGATAAAAATGATGAAAAACAAGTAGGTTAAATAGTTTAAAATAGGTTTATAATGTAGTTGTTAAATACGATAATGATGCTGAAACTACCGAAATGCAAAGAAAGGAAAAAACAATTTCCTTTCTATTCATTAATAACTTGTGAAAACCTTCTGATTAAAATTAGAGATGTAAGTTATGTATTTTAAATATTGTGGCATAAAATGCATGATAATTGTTTCCATCTTAACACTTTTTACATATGAAACCTAATGGCATTAATTACATTGACAATGTTGTACAGTCATCACAATTATCTACTTTCCTCACTCTAGATACTCTGTACCTAGGAAGCAATAACTCCACTTTTTCATCCACTTGTAACTTCTAATCTATTTTCTGACTCCAAATTTTTCTTACAAAACTAGGAATAAAACACAGAGCCTGAGCTTATTAGACAAGTACTCTATCACTGAGCTACACTCCCATCCCATTGACTTTGATTTTTTCTATTTTAAATATCATAAATAAGATTATATAATATCTCTCCTTTGGTATTGGGCTTATTTCACTTATCAGACTTTTTCAAGTTTCCTTCATACTCTATCATGTCTGAGAATTTCATTCATTTTTATGGCTCAAAAATAATTCATTATATATGTAGCTCATTTTGTTTATCCATTCTCTGTTGATGGATATTTGGAATATGTACATATGTACACTCTTGTTTTTTGCGGTACTGGGGATTGAACCCAGGGCCTCCCATGTGCATGCTTTGCAAACTGTGTACCACTAAGCTGCACCCCCAGCCCAATTTTTACTTTTTTTGTGGCAAGGTCTCACTAAATTTTCAACTGTCTCTGGTCTAGAACTTGTGATCCTCCTGCCCTTGCCTCCTGAGTCACTGGTATTATAGGTATATGCCACCATGCATGACTCAACATCTTTTAACTATTATAGATAATCCTTCCATAATCATCTCTATGAAAGTACTTGTTAGTGCCACTATTTTCAATATGTTTTGGTATATATCTATAAGTAAATTTTGTGAGTCATTTTGTTATTCTGTTTTGCTCTTTGAGAAGCTGTCAGACTTTCTATAATGGCTGCATCATTTGACACTTTTAACAGGAGGGTTCTCATTTCTCCAGTTCCTCATCATCATGAGAATTTTTCCATTTTATTTTACTAATAGCCATCCTAGTATCTGTGAAGTGATGTCTTGTGGGTTTCATTTGCATTTATCTGATCAATGAAGCCAATTCTTATGCATTTATTGGCTATTTGAATATCTTCTTTGGATAAATTTCTGCTAGAATTCTTTGCCCATTTTATAATTGTTTGTGTTCTTGTTCATGAATCACAGGAATTCTTAATATATTCTGGGTATTAGAATCTAATAGATAATAATGTGATGTTTCCTATTCTATGTCTTTTCACTCTGCTGAAAATGTCATTTAATGTGCAAAAGTTTTTAATTTTTTTGAAATCCAATTTATCTACTTTTTTCTTGCTGCAGCTCTTGATTTTATATTAAAGAAGTCATTTCTAAGGAAAGATATCTAGAAAATTTGTTGTTAGGTGTCATTGAGCCTGGTCAAATTCATAGTGACCATATGCACAACAGGATGAAACACTACACAACATTGTGCCATGCACACAAACTTTTTATGTTTGAGCCTACTTTTGCAGACACTGTGTTTCTTCTCATTTTCAGTTGTGCCACATCTGCAAATGGAGGTCTCAAAGGTTTTATTCCATTTCTACCAATAATGTCAGCTCTACTTTGAGGAAACAACTCTTTCCCAGTTCTCTCTTGAATGCCACCCAGCCAGGAGGACTCAATTTGTGACACTATATTTGACAGTGGTTCTCTGATATTCATAGGGTTTTTAATAGCTAATTGTTTGGCAAGTGGGCTTCCAGGTGCTATTCCCCAGCCTGTCATAGTCTGCAAAGTCAGCTGAAACCTGTTCACCATGGGTAGTCTGGCTGGGAGCAGAAATACCAGTGGCATAGCTTTTAAGCATCACAGCACCATGCAAGTGCCCATAGCATAAACTGACAAACGCATGGAGTAACTGGAAGATAAGAGAGTAGAAGTTTCCTTCCAACAACTCCATGAAAGAAAAGGGTCAAAATAACATAGTAGAGAGTATTTTGAGGAGAGAAAAAGAAAAAAAAAAAAGACAATATCAAATCAGAAAGAAGTGACAGCAGCTGAGTATGGTGGTACAGGCCTGTAATCCCAGTAACTCAAGAGGCAGAGGCAGGAGGATTGAGATTTCCAGGTTAGAACCAGTTTATGTAACTTAGCGAGAAATTGTCTCAAAAGAGGCCAGGCTTGGTGGCACACATGTCTGTAATCCCAGAGGCGCAGGAGGCAGAGGCAGGAGGTTTGCAAGTTCAATACCAGAGGTAGTCTGCATAATGAGCCCCTGTCTCAAGAAGTAAAAAATGGGCTGGGGATGCAGCTCAGTGGTACAGCACTTGCAAAGCATGCAAATTTGAGGCCTTGGGTTCAACCCCTAGTACTACCAAAAAAAAAAAAAAAAAAAGAAAGTAAAGAAAAGAAAAAAGTTAAAATGGTCTTGAGGTGCAACCCAGTGGTAGAGTACTTGTAAAGTATGTGTGAGGCCCTGGATTCAACTCTGAGTACTGCACAAAGAAAAAATAAGAAAAAGTAAAAAAAATAAAATGAAAAAAGTGACAGGGCAGCTAAAAAGCATGGAGAAATAGAAAGGTGATACAAAGAAAAGTAGGAAACAATTTATAGCTCCAACTCTAGATAGTAGGGGAAGAGAAGTCAAAGCTACAACCAGGAGGTAAGCCATACATCTCTGGTGAAAACACGCTCACATTCCAAGCAACAGGAGAAACCCACAGTTCTTGTTTTTCTTAGGTGCCACCAAGTGGCTTTGACTCATAGTGGCATTATGTGGAGCATAACAAAGCATTCCTAGACACTGTGCCATGCACATGATCATTTTTTATGTTTAAGCTCATTGTTGCAGGACTGTGTCAATCCATCTAGTTGAAAATCCTCCTATTTTTTCATTGCCCCACCACACTCTCAAGCATGATCTCCTTCTTCAGGGATTGGTCCCTTCTGGCAATATGTCTAAAATACATAAGATGTAGTTTAGCCATCCTTGCTTCCAAGGAGCACTCTGGTTGCACTTTTTCTCAGATGGATTTGTTCTTTGGCAGTCCTTGGTTCTTTGTGATTTGGCAGTCTTTGGTATATTCAATATCTGTCTCCCGAATCATAATTCAAAAGCATCAATTCTTCTCCTATCTCCTTTATTCAGCATCCATCTTTTACAAGCATTTGTTGTGACTGAAAATACCATGTCATAAATCAGGCTTACCTTTGTCTTCAATGTGACATCTTAACTTTTTGACACTTTAAAGATGTCTTTTACAACAACTTTCCCAATGCAATGCATCTTTTGATTTCTTGACTATTGCTTCCATGAGTGTATCTCATGGACAACTTCCAACTTTTCTCCATTTATCAAAAATTTGCTTACTGATCTAATTGTAAGGATTTTTTGTTTCCTTGATATGGAGGCTCAATCCATACTGGAGGTTGTATTCTTTGATCTTCATTAGTGAATGTTTCAAATCTTCACTTTCAGCTAGCAGAGTTGTGGCATCTGCATAACAGGTTGTTGATCAGTCTTCCTACAATCATGATGCCATGTTCTTCTTCATAAACTCCAGCTTTTCAGATTATTTGGTCAGCATAGAGATTGAAGAGGTATGTTGAATTGATACAGACCTGAGGAACACCTTTTCTGGACTGTAAACTAGACAGTTTCCTTGTTCTTTTCAAATGACTGCTTCTTGGTCTATGTACAGATTCCTCATGGGTACAATTAAGTGCTCTGATATTCCTATGCTTTACAATGTTATTCATAATTTATTGTGATCCACACAGTCAAATGTATTTCTTTATTCAATACAACAAAGACATCTTTCTGATATTCTCTGCTTTGGGCTAACATCCACTTGACATCAGCAATGATGTCCCTGTTTTCACCCTCTCTTGTGAATCTGGCTTGATTTTCCCAACAGTTCCTAATTAATATACTGTTGCAGTCACTTTTGGATGCTCTTCAGCAAAATTTTACTTGTATGAGACATTAATGTTATTGTTAAATAATTCTATAGTTCTTACAAGCTTTACATGTACTTTGAGGATTTGGTATGGCAGTGATTTCCTGCATGGCTGGATAGCATTGGAGAATAAATTGATTTTGTCGCTTTCACATATTGGAGTGCTATACCCAGACACCATCCAGAGAGGGTGCCTATCACTTAAGACAGAGCTACTTTGGGAACCTGAAAACAAGAAATAAGTATTAGTACCCTGCCACAATGCCTAACTTGGAGAAGGCCATGAGAGGCAGACATGGAGAGGGGAATTTCAGAGTCAGACCCATTGAGAAGCAGGGTGCTAAGGCAGTGAAGGTCAGAGTCATGAATATGCACATCCTCTGTGCCAAGCAGTGACCCCCATCACCTATAGAATCCTGCAGAAATTGAAAGCTCTGAGCCAGACTCTGCTCAGCCTACAGTGCTACCTCCATGTTTGGGGACAGGAATGAGGATTATGAGCCTACATATGTCAAACAACTCAATTTCTATAGCCTGCTTCCTCTGGCAGGGTAGTTTATTATGGGTAATGTCTGAAAATTTTTGAGACTAGCAGACAGAGTGCTCAGTTCCCTTCGTTCAGAACTCAGTACCCTGTTTACTTCTGCCACTCCTAGATGCAGGCAGGGCTCATCCTTTGGCTTAGAGGTTTGCCATGCTTAGATGCACATACCAGAGGCCTCCAGAATGAGGGGAATGTACCCAGCCCACAGGCTACAACACTCATAAGGCCAGCATCAGTTCCCAGTGTGCAAACAAGGAAAGTATTTAAAGTGAATGCAGCTCTGAAGCTGACAACATACCTTTTATTGGCCTGGTTCTCAGCTCACATACAGAACCAACATGTAGAGTGGGAATAAAGAGAAATTACAATAGACTCCATCTATGAACCACTACCACTCTCAAACCTGGTGAATTTCAACATTAGAGGACAAAGAGAGAAGCTTCTCTGATTGTTTTCTTGAACTTTTTCCTTTTTATTATATTTTTATTATTGTTTTTATTTTGTTATGTTTTAAAAATCTTTTATGTTTTAGTTTGCATTCCTTTTCTAACTTATGTCTAATTTTATTTACATATTTCTTCTTTATTTTCTAATCATATTTTTTATCTCCTGCTCTTGTCCTTCTCTCTTCCATTCTTTTACCTTGTTTGCTTGTATTTTTTCTTTTATTTAACTTTTTTTTGCTTTTCCTGTGCCTCCTTAATTTTATTCACTTGTTATCATTACTTTTCTCTTGTTTAATTTTTAACTTCATAGTTAATTCTACATCATTTTGCCTTCTTCTTTACTATGGCTATTGGTGGTTTAGTACTTGTCTTCATTTGATTTTTATTAAAATTCTATATTCAGTTTTAGTTGGTGTTCCTATTACAGTGTTTTGTTTTGTTTTGTTTTTCTTATTTTGATTGGTACTAGAGATTGAGCCCTCAGGAGAAGCCTGCTTACTAAAGAGACATCATCTAAAACTGAAAGAGATATTCATCCCAACAGATGTATAAGTAGTAACAAAAAAAACCCACAAGAAATATGAAAATCAAGGCAATATGCTGCCTCCAAAAGTTTATAACTCGTCAGCCACTAAATCAAAAGATACTGCAATTATGGAAATTCCATAAAAATAATTCCAAAATCTAGTTTTAAAAATGATCAATGAACATAAGGAGGACTGAAATAAACACAGAGATGAAATAAAGAAGTCAATTCAAGACTGGAATGAGAAATATAACAATTTAGATGATAAATTTAGGAAAAAGAGTCTGAAAAAATACCATAAATCTCGAAAATAAAATCTGAATAACTCACATAAAATAACTCAATTGAAAGTATCATAATAGATTAGACAAGGCACAACAGAGAATATCAGGCATTGATGACAAGGTTGAGGAATTATTACATTCATATGGCAATAAACAACAAAAAATAAGTAATTGTGACCAAAACACTCAAAACCTCTGGGACATGATTGAGAGAATGAACCTATGAATCTATCATGAGCTAAGATACAAAATAAAAGTAATCAAGGTACAAGTTAAAGATATATAAACCCTTTTCAATGGAACTATAGCAGGAAATTCCCTAAATCTAGGGAAAGGAATGGTATCCAAGTACATGTTACCTTTAGAACTTCAAATAAGCTTTCTCAGAAAAGAATCTCCCCAAGTTATATTCTAGTTAAAATATCAAGAGTACAAAACAAAGAAAGAATACAGAAAGCTCCAAGAGACTTGTGACAAATTTACAAAGAGATTACCTCAGTGACTCTCTTACTCCAAACAGGCTCCACCTCCTGACAACCCATTCAACTATGAATTCATCATGATTGGGTCACCTCTCAATAGCACCAATAGCTGGGGACCAACCCTTCAATGTATGAGCCTTTTGGGGGACACTTTATGTCCAAACCACAATAAAAACTTAATAGGCTATTGGGAGGTCAAGGAAACTTTAGGAGATAGGGTATTATTGGAGGAAGCTGATTGCTGGGGTGTAACCATGAAGGGTATATTTGGTCCCTCACCTATTCTTCTCCTACTTTGATTCCTGGCCACCATAAAGTGAGTGGGTTTGATCCTCCAGTCTTTCCCCATCATGATGGTCTGCCTGCCACAGTCCCACAGAAATAGGGCTACACAACCATGGACTGAAACCTCTGAAACTGACACAAAATAAGAAGATTCTCTTTTAAATTGTTTTTTTTTTCAGGTATTTTGTCACAGTGACAGGAAGATGACTAACACAATTCTCTTTTAATCCTTCTTTCCTTCTACAATATCAATAAAATGTTCCTACTTTCATATCTGACATTAATAATAATTTGAGTTTGTTTATTTTGTTTTGTGGTTTTTTGTTTGTTTTTATTTTTTTATTTGTCAAAGTAGGTAAAAGTTGGTTAATTTGTTGAGTCAACTTTTGGTTTCATTAGTTTTCTCTGTTATTTTTCCATCTCTTTTTTGTATACTCCCACTCCAATAATATTTCCTTTCCTCCTGCCTGTTTTATTTTACTTTTCTTTTGGCTTTTTCTTACTTTTTCTTTGGATGTCATGTTCTTTAAATTCTTTAAATTCTTATTTTCTACAGATAGGTTCTAGAACTGGGATTTTCATTCTTTTATAATATAGTCATATACAGCTTAAATTCTACTCTTAGAACTGCTTTCATTGTACAGCATAAATCTATATAAATTGTTTTCATTTTCATTTGTGTCAGGCATTTTGTAATTCCTGTGTGAGTCTCCCTTTAACATATTTGTTTCTTAAGTGTTGTTTACTTTCCACATATTCAAAGGCTCTCTAGTTTTTTCTAGTTTTTCTTATTTTGGATTGATTTTGCTATTGATTTTTAATTGTTTTATTGTGATTAGAAAAAATGCATTGCATGACATTAATCTTTTAAAAGTTGCTCAGACTTATTTTGTGTCTTAAGATATGGTCTACCCAAGAGAATATTTTACATACACTTTAGAATAATGTGCATTATTCTGATATTGGATGAAGTGTTTTCAAAATTTGTCTCTTAAATCTAAATGACTTGTAGTACTATGCAAGTCTTCTATTTTCTTAATTATCTTCTGTCTGTTACTCTATCTTATATTGAAACTGTAATATTGCTATCTCCAACTGTTATGATTTGGGTATTAAATGTCCCCAAAAGCTCATATAATAATGTCCTGTTTGCCAGTCTGTGGTGCTTTGGGGAGGTAGTGGGACCTTAGGAAGTAGGGGAAGTGTAACAAAGATAGGTCACTGGAGGTAGGCCCTTGAAAGTACCCCCCCTTTCTCTCTCTCTCCCTCTCTCTCTCTCTCTCTCTCTCTCTCTCTCTCTCTCTCTCTCTCTCTGATTCCGGACCATGAGGTAAGTAGCTTTGCTCCATGATACTCACTGTAAGGTGATGTTCTGCCTTGCTACAGGCTCAGAAACAATGGACCCAACCAACCACAGACTGAAACTTCTGAAACCATGATCCAAAAATAAACATTTCCTCTTGTATTTTGTCATAGCAATGGAAAACTGACTAATACACCAATTATTGTTAGAGAATTATTTTTCCTTTCAATTATGTTAATTTTTGCTTTATATATTTTGGGCACTGACACTATATATATATATATATATATATATATATATATATATATAGAGAGAGAGAGAGAGAGAGAGAGAGAGAGAGAATTTACAATGATTACATCTTCTGGAAAGAGCAATCTTTTATGTATATATTGTGATTTATGTCTCTTCTACTCTTTTAACATAAAAAATCTTCTTTTATAGTGATAATAATGTCACCATAGCTATATTTTACTTGCTAGTTATTTCCATCCTTTACAATAAACATGTTTGTCTTACCATCTAGAATGAGTCTCTTATGGATAGCAAATACATGAATTACGGTTTTTAACCCATTCTGTTAATGTCTCATTTAATTTATGGCTTAATCCATTTAAATTTAAAGTAATTAATGATAAAGAAGGAGCTTGTGTGCTACTTCACTGCTTATTTTCTGTATGTCATGGGTTTTTGTTTCTCAGTTCTCCATTATTACCCTATTTTGCAGTAGCATGATTTTTGCAGTATACCATTTTCTTTATTTTTCTGCATATTTTTCAGTTATTTACTTGTTTTTTTGGAGGATTATAGTGAAGATATTAAATTTATAACAAATTAGTTTAAATAATATCAACTGATTTTCAATAGCATGCACATACTTCACTTTTATACCTGTCCTCCTTTCCTTCTTATATTGTTATTAACAAAGGTTGCATCTTTATAAATTATAGCAACAAATGCAGATTCATTATTTATTTATCATTTGCATTTAAAATAACTTAAGAGTAAATTGCTGTTGTTGTTAGGTGCCATGGAGTCCATATCCAACTCATAGTGACCCTCATAGGGTTTTCAATGGCTGACAGTTTTGGGGTTGCCTTGGGAGTGGATTGCCAGGCCCTTCTCCCATTTTTGCCATGCTGGGAATCAAACTCGAGACCTCAGAGATTGCAGCATACTGCTCTACAACTGAGCTAAATCCCAGCCCAAGAGTAAATAGAGGTATTACAAACCAAAAGAACAGTGATACAGACTTTTATATTTACCTATATAGTTATCTTTGTAAGCATTTTTCATTTCTCCAAATGGCCTTGAACTGCTATGCAGCATCTTTTCAAGTCTGCCTAAAGGACTCTTAATTTTTCTTCACAGACAGCTCTATTAGTAACAAACTCTTTTAAGATTTTTTTTTATTTTTATCTGTCTTAAGGTAGGGTCTCACTGACTTGTGCAGGATGTCTCTGGTCTTGAATTCGTAGTTCTGTCTCAGCTTCCTGAGTAAGCTGGAGTTACAGGCATTCACTCAACTCCCAGCATCTTAGCCTTATGATTCATTGCCTATTCCTTTTAAACCTGCAGCTGTAGTCTTGTGGCATCCTATTCTTCAGATCTCGAAGCTAAGCAGGGTTAAGCCTGGTTAGTACTTGGATGGGACACCCCTTGGGAACATCAGGTACTCTAGACTTGAGAGAAGGACCTGGTAACCACTCTCAAAAATCAACCTGCCATTGAAAACCCTGTGAACACAGAGAAACACTGACAATTTTGTTTTGCCTGTTGTACATAGGGTCACTATGAGTTGGATACCTACTCCATGGCACCTCACAACAGTAATTCTTTTTAAATATGATACTATCTTAATTTCTCCTTGACTACTGAGTGATGGTGATGGTTTTAGCAGAAAGAATTCTTAGTTAACAGGCTTATTATATATTCTTTTTTTGTTATTTCATTTACTTGTTAATTTTATAATGGCAAGAGAATTTTATTTTAGTAAAAATGTCCTCTTTTAAGTTTACTCCCTTCCTCCTATAAAAAACAGCTTCATGAACAAAATAAAATCCATTTATTTAGACATATTCTCCTTAGACTACTTTAACTTTATTTACTGCCATGATGTCACTTAGTATTTGTCACTTTCATGTTCCTGTCAAGTCAAACACTTTTTTAGGAGAATCTGCATGACTGTTTATCTTTCTTCCTCTTTATCCTGTCAAATTTCTTGTTGTTAGGTGCCATTGAGTAAGGTCTGACTCAGCGACCCTATACTCAGAACAAAACACTCCTCAACACTGCCATGTCCAGCACTATGTCAGTGTTTCTCCTGCATTCATAGGATTTTGAATGGCTGATTGTTTCAGGAGTGGACTGCTAGGTCCTTTTCCCATTTTAGCAGTGCTGGGGGTTGAATCCAGTGCCACAGAGAGTGCAGAGCAAAACTCTATCAACTAAACTAAACACTAGCCCCATTTTATCAAATAAGAAAGTCTAAAATGTCACTTACTTTTATCTTTCTGCTTTTCTTCTATAATTTTTCCCCATTTAGTTTGAATTCACCTATGTAAAATGCATCTTCTATTTTCCTTCTCTCAATTTCCAGGACTATCTTTGCAATAACTCTGTACTCAAAATCTACACTATTTTTCCCAGGTTTTTGTGGTCATTGGCCACACTAGGTTCACCCCTGAGCTCCTTTTCTTGCTTACTTTTCTCTGTTCATATCTCTCCTCATCAGAGTCCTCATCATCTTTTACTATTTTCAGTCTTTCAGTGGATCTTTTAGAGTTTATACTGCTGTTGTGTTATATAGAAAATGGAAAAATTTATTCTGGCAATACTGAAAGCCAGGGAGAAAATATTTTGGAAAAATATTGTATCATTTGATGTATTTAACTTGGTACTAAAAAGTATCAATTCCAGGAAAACGAATTAGTGTGACCATGTGTCTTCAAACACACATCAGAATCCAGCTCAGCCATCTGGCATTATTAAAACATCAGTTAAATCAGACACAGTAGTGTAGGCCTATAATCCCAGTGACTAGGGAGACAGAGGGAGGAGGATCTTGACTGACTTTGAGGCCAGAGGCAGTGTCCCAACACAATTTAATGAGATATGGTCTTAAAATAGAAAATTAAAAAATGAATAGGTATGCAACTCACTGAGGGAGCACTTGCCTAGCGTGAGTGGGGCACTGGGTTCAACCCCTATTCCCCATCCACAAAAAAAATAATTAATTAAAAAATTAAAAAGAAGACCAGTTAACACTCTCACACTGGTCATGACCGTGGTACATATAACCTATGTGCTATGGGTCACTTTTCCCTGCCCAGACTAAGTGGGCCAACTCAGTTTCTTTTTTGTCATTTAAAATAGTCATACCACTGCCTTCTGATCTGGATGATTTCTGATAAAGACACAGCAATTAATTTTATTAAGAATCTCTTACATATGACATGTGGTTTCTCTTTTGCTACTTGCAAGACTCTCTTCTTTGACTTTCAATAATTGATTGTAATAGGCCTCTATGTAATGTCTTTGAGCTTATCTTCTTAGAGTTTGCTGAGCTTATTGGATATAGAAATTCATAAATTTTATCAAACTTGGGAAGTTGTGGGCCATGAGATCTTCAAATGCTTTTCTGCCTGTCTTTTCCTCTTGTCCTTTTCATGTTGTTGCTTTTGGTGGTTATTGTTGGTTCCTCAGTTTTTGTTCATTTTTCATTTTTTTCTTTCCATTCCTCTGATACAATAGCATTAATTAAATATCTTTATTTCTGATTCCTTCATCTGGATGCTCAAGTCTGCTCTTGATAGTGATTTTTTTTAATAACTAAGCTACTGTACATTACAACTATACATTTCTATCTGGTGTGTTTGATAATTTCTCTACTTATTGACTTTTCCTATTTGTTAGCTCATTGCTCTGATTTCCTTTAGTTATCTGCACATGGTTTTCCTTAGTTGCCTGAGTATATTTAAAGCAGTTGAAATAAAAGTCTTTTTACAGACAATAATTATGTGTTCCCTAGGATAGTTTGTCTTAGTTTTTGAAATTTTTTTTCTGGTAATATGCCATATTTTCTTGTTTCTCAACATGCATTCCAATTAATATTTTGTTAAGAATGGAAATTTTCATGTACTAAAATGAAACTTGAAAATAAGATTCCCCTACTGAATATGACATTTATTACTTATTGAGTCCTGTATTTATCTATTTGTATTAGGTGTGATCACAAAACAGAGTGAATGCTTAAATTAAAAAATGTATCACTCATGCAAGAGGACTTTAGTAACTGCTTCAGAAAGTGGCAAAAATGATGGGATAGGTTCAGAGTTGGAGTATTTTGAGAGAGATTAATAGCAATGTGTCCTTTATTGTAATTTTTTTTCCTTAAGCATTCACTATACTTTTGTTTACACCTTGTATAGTAACTTTTGCAGCTATTTTCCAAAGTCCATGTCCCCTTCTGAATGGTCACTAAAGTTCTGTTCTACTTACTCCATGGTCAACATTGATCTAAAACATATCTCTTTGAAGTTCTAAATTAAAAAAAACAAAACAAAAAAAAAGATGTGCTTACAAAGGATCCTTTTGGGAAGCCACTTATCCCAAGGGAACCAAATCAAAGATAAGTATCTATGTTGTTTCCTCACATAACCTCTATAATAGGTGATTGATGTACATAAATCTAAATTATTGGAGGGCAATGTTTTCACTGACATAGGAAGTAGGCTGTGAGGCCCCAGCAATCACATCAAGAATGATGAATGAAATATAATAGGTGGTCATGTAAATTGGTTTAGCAGCCTCTGCCTTCATCCAGTACTGCCCTTGGTTGCAGAAATATTCTAAAGTAGTTTGTTCTCAGTTATTTTATTCAGTTTAATGGTTATCCTGCTTGAGAGATTGAATCCTGGTAATTCCTATTCTGACATTTCCAAAAATATCATTTCTAAGATTATTTTTAATCTATTTAAAAATCATATCCTTGTTTGTTGCAATATGTTGTACAAGTTGCTTCTAATTTAGAATGATATCAAGAACTATGGCATAAATTCTATGAAATATTTTTAAGGCATAATAAGTTGAAAATGTCTACTATAGTCCAAACCTATTTTTCATATGTTATTCTCATGGCATTTTTTTTTTCAGGCAGGCCTGAAACTTGGTATGGAGAGTGGGCTGACCTCAAACTCATTTGGAACCTACTGCCTCAACCTCCTGAATGCTAGAATTACGGGTGTGTGCCCTCATACCAAGCCTCATTCTCTCAGCATTTTGTATAATTACTATTATTCAAATTTTTCAGATAACAAAATAAAGATTAGAAAAATTAGGTGGTAAATTCCTAACTTGTGAATGGAAAAACAGAAATGCAAAATGATTCCAGTTATATGCGTAACCTACAGACATAAGATGTGCCCATTGAGTATCTGACTGAGTAGCTTATGAGTATAAAATGTGACAAGTGCAGAACTTGTAGAATTTTAAAAATTATTTCATATTTATTACCAAAATTGTCATTTTGGTAATTGGTATTTTCATGTAAGGGAATAAATACTGTAAGAGCATATTACATAATAAAAGCAAACCTCACAGAGACTGTACTTTCATTTCTTTTGCTAACTGGCATAATTTTAAAACTTGAGAGACACATCAAAATATTCATATTTAAAAATAAAAATTGAACTGCAAGAAAAAGTTCCATGTTTTCATTTGATTCATGAAAATTTTCAATACTTTAGAAGCAAGTTATATATCTGAAGAAATTGTTTCTGGTTTTATTTTCTTTACTAAGGGCACCAATATAGGATATTTGATAAAAATATAGCGTATGTTTAAATTTTCAAAAATTATAGTTAGAGAAACATTGCCATTAATCCCCTTCAAAATCCTCTCCCATCTTAAAACACATTTATCCCATCAGTCTTGCAGTGAAGCAGTATTGGAAGTTCTCTTTCTTGAGTATCTCTAGTTTCACCCTCCATCATAACAATGCTCCATGCCATACATCACTTCTGGTACAATAATTTCTGACAAATAAAATTATTACAGCGTGTCCTCATATGTGTTATTCACCAGATTTGGCATCTTGTGACTTCTGGCTTTTCCCCAAAGTCAAAATGACCATGAGAGTTAAAAATTTTAAATCGACTCAATACATAGAGGCAGCCATAACAGTACAACTACTGACACTCAAAAAAGAGGGCTTCCAGAGCTGTTTAGGAAAGAACTGTAATAAATGTGTGGAAAGCCATGGAGAGTATTTTGAGGGAGATTAATAGCAATATATTTTTATTGTAATAATTTTCCTTTTAATTTAAACATTCACTGTACCTTTTATTGTACCTGGTGTTACGGTCAATCTCATCTATATAAATAACAACAAAATGCATATTTAGTAGCCTAATCAGTCTTCTAAATACCAACAGGAAAAAGAAGAAAAAACTAAATAAGGAAACAAAAATTCTCACAATATCTGTCTCTCAATCACGATACAAAAGTTCTATTTTGCCACCAGGATGCCCTTTATGGTACTTTTTAGAATAATTTAGGTTCTGTCAAGTTCAGCCTGACTCCTGGCAACCTTATGTACAACAAACAAAACACTACCTGACACTGTGCCATATCTGGCACTATGTCAGTGCTTCTCTGCTATTCCTAGGGTTTTCAATAGCAGATTATTTTGGGGAGTGGGCTTCCAGGTCCTTATCCCAAGCCTATAGCACCCAGTATGGTTAGTACTTGGATGGGAGACCACCTGAGAACACCTGGTGCTGTAGGCTTGGGAGAAGGACCTGGCAACTCACTCTCAAAAAACAATCAAACATTGAAAATCCTGTAAATAGGAGAAAAGCTCCACAATAGTGTTTCATCTGTTGTGCATAAGATCACTATGAGTCGGACACAGACTCAGCGGCACCTAACAACAACAACACCATTAATATTAAATTATAGACTTAGGTTGCTTAATGGTATAACGTATTTCATGTTAGGAGGTCAAAAAATACTTATTTAAGATAAATGTTTTAATTGGTTTCTGTGATAAGGTATTTACTCATAATGTTTTCATTCTATAGCTATCATTAATAAAAATAGGTATAAAAATGCACAATTTTGGCTCATCTTGACGGCTTGTTTACAATAAGACAACTATTGACTATTTGACTACAATAGCAAATGTAGCAAGTGATATTTGCCATTGTAATGTCCAATGTTAGTAGAAATGGAAACAAATAGATTTCTCCACATACAGGCCGGGTGTGGTGGCTCACACCTGTAATATCAGCCACTGGGGAGGCAGAGGCAAGAGGATGGTAAGTTCGAGACCAGAGGCAGTCTGAGTAACTTAGCAAGACCCTGTCTCAAAAAGTAAAAAAAAAATGGACTCAAAGTGCAGCTCAGCGGTCCAGCACTTGCAAAACATGCAAACGCAAGAGCCTGAGTTCAAATG
>VMDO01009737.1:49844-75672 GCA_007922755.1 Pedetes capensis
GGATATATATAGATATATATATATATATATATATCCATTCTTGAAGTCAATTTAACAATGCATCAAATAGAATTTGCGTATGTCATGTGACTCTAAAACTTCTGAGTTTATGTTCTGGAAAAAGCCTCATATGAGAATTCTCATAACAATGAAACAAGTAAATGTATTAATTGCAGAATTGATTAAATTATATTATATCATATTATTAGAGGCAATCTAGACATCTAATGGACAAATATAATAGGGTAGATGCTTACCTTAAAGAGTTTAAAAATATCAAATTGTACTCATAGAAAGTCATATGGACACTAAAAATAGTGGTTAGTGAAAGTATTAGAGAAAAAAAAAGAGTGCTATTTTTGTAAACTTATACCAGTTCACAGAAGTTTATAATAAATCCATTTGGAAAAATAAATATTTTTAAGAGCCAAGGGGAAACACAGGAGTCCATATTAAGAAACATAGAACTGTTGTCTATGAAACATGAGGGACAATGAAAGTAGAGACTAGAGAGAAAAGAAAAATAAATAAATCCAAAATGAAAATAAAAGAGGCATTTTGCATGACTGCTGATAGTATTGTTCCATAAAGTGAGGAGTATGATTAACTCAAATCTTGTACTGGTCCAAAAGTAAGTAAGTATGTTAATTAATTAATTAATAGCATATTTAAAGATTGGTGATTTGTACTCAATATATTTAACACTAAAACTACTATTGATTTCCCCGTGCCATACTGCACTTAAGAAAAATTTACTTTAATTGATAAAATTAAAAACAAAAACAAAAACAAAAAAAAATCACAGTAACTGCATTAAATATAATTTTCCAAAACATCACACACTAGTAACTTAATATGTCCTAAAAAGTGGACTTGAAGCTAATAATCACCAGGGTCATAGAATCCAGTCAAAATACTGAAAATTTTAGATTGTAGGGTCAATAATGAATACATACCTTACAAAGGTTTAATTCAGGAATTCATTTTGGGATTTTATCTCAATGTTTTCCAGGCTGCCTAGTGGTAACTTGGTTTGACCAAACAGAACTGCCATCTTCAAAGACACCTACAACTCTATCTCAAATCAGTATGGGCAGGATGAGAGAAGAATTTATCTGCCTGCATCTGTTGCTATTGGATAAAGCATTGTTCCTCAGAGAGGTAATGTTCATTTTCCCAGTTGTAGGTTGCATTTGAATTATCACTATGAAACCCCACAGTTTTTTAAGCCTCAAGAGGAAAAAATCTTCTCTGGGCAAAAGATAATAAGCATGATATATCCCATGAGATAAGGCACTATGGAATTTTAAATGTGTAAGTCAATCTCTAAAGTAGTTCCTAGGGAAAGGAAGAGCTGAATTGTTCACTCCAAGAGAGGACAGGAACAAAGTGATCAAATGCCACAGAAAGAGAGAATGCAGAAAAGATATGCTAATACACATACATACATGTACACACACACATACACATGGTTTACTGCATTTTGGCTGGTTCTTCATAAAATTCTAACGAAGTAAAATTAACCAGAAAAATAATATATTGAAACTTTGAGTCCAACTCTTCATAAATATTATATGTTTATCACTTCTTTCTTTCTTATTTAATGTCTCTCAAAATATATCATTTTCTCAGTGGAAATCTTATTCACCTATTTTAAAATTTTACATTATATATATATATATATATATATATATATATATATGGCATATGTGTATATATATATATATATATATATGGCATATGTGTATATATATATACTTATTTGTATGTAGTTATTTTATATGTTATAGAAAGTTAAGTGTGATTACTGCATTTTATAACGCTTTATTGCTAGCATATAGAAAGAATGCTGATTTTAAATACCTTATATCCAGAAATCTCATTAATTATTACTAACCTGACTGCTAATTATTTCTAATAATAATTTTAAAGATTTTTTTGGATTTGAGATGCACACAATTCATCTATGAGTAATAATAATTATTTCATTCTTGCCTAATATTTATCAATTTCCATTTTGGTCATGCCAGTCATTGATTACTACATTAAAAAAAAAACTAAACAAAAGTTAACAGATTAACACATTTTGGCACAGAAATCCTCAAATTGAGCAGAACTCAGTGGATGTATATTTTTAGCTTTGCTGATGTGCACCAAGCTATTGTAGTTAGATGCCAGACTGAGGGACTCACATTCAAATTAGATCATTTACATACTTGGCAACTTGGTGTTGGCTTTTAGCCAAAAGCTCCAAAGGAGCTGCAGTTTGGGGGCCTCTGCTTTTTCTCATATGTCTTCTCCATGAGTATTTTTGGGTTTACTCCCAGCATTGTGGCTAGAATTCAAGAGTGAGAATACAAAAAACAATGAAAAAATGAAAGACATTTAAATGACCTAGCTTTGGGATTTCTAAAACTGCACTTTCTTCATATTCTATTGGATACATCCTAAAAAGTCCATTCATTTGAAGAGAGGGAGAAATATTCTTAACTTGATGGGTGACTTTTAAACTTCTATAAGACCTTTTAGAAGTACAATTTTTTCCGTTATATTAACTAACACAAGTAGAATATAATTACTGGAAATAGGCATAGTTTCTTATTGTCTAATTTAAAAGGAAAACTTTTAATATTTTACCGTTAAGTAGGACATTATTTTCTTGGGATATTTGTTGTTCCTCTAGGAGATTTAGAAATATTCTGATAAATCTTCCATCACCATATTTTTATCACTGACAAGAGAAGATTTTATTCTTTTAAGATATTGGGTTCTGAAAAAATATCAAGAGGGAGAGAAGATGGCTGATGGATAGCAGCCACACTTCAGTTGGGGTAGAAAATAGTCAGGGGAAATCATGAAATTCTCTACTCAAAACAAAACAAAACAAAAGGAGTGGAGTACAGCTTTAATTATCAAGAAAAGTGGGATGACACAAGGACACCAGACCAAATAGCATAGACTAAAACAATGGAGAAGAGGAGGAAATAGCAGGGAAAATCTCCACACTCTTCAGCCCCAGGGAAGAGTGCACCAGAGGGCATTGGAAGATACAGAGAACTTTGAAAAGTGCACGATTGAAGTGAGAAGCATCAGGGCCATCCCTGGGGACTAGCAGCTCACATATTAAAAGGGAACATCATCTGCAAAGGCACAAGGCTAAAAAGAGACCTGTAGGGGGCATCCTTGATGCCAGGGGGTGGGCAGGAGACAAGGCACAGCCATCAGCAAGAGTGCCCAGCTTAAGAGTGAACCAGAGGGCCATCCTTGTAGTAGGTGGCTGGAAGCAGACAAGGCAAAACAACTTTCAAGGCCACATGACCTAAATACACAGTTGGACCATTCCTGATGGTGAGTGACTAGAATGAAGTATAGCAGGGCACTCAGCAAAGATGAACAGGAAAAAAAAATGTGTGGCAGAAGCTCTAACAGGTTTGTGGCTACTGGGAGGCCAGGTAGACAAAGCATAAGTCTGCAGGACTATCCGGGGAAGAGACAAAGCCACACAGTCCTACTGTTGGGTCTTGGACAAAGGGGCTGTATTTTTTTAGGGGGGAGAGAAGAGACACCTGGCCTCTACAGCCACTGGAACCATGAGCTGGAGGCAGGAAAACTGAAAGGTGGCAAGTTAAGCACACAGAGAAGAGCAGAAGGCATAGCTAGATCCCTGAGCTTAAGAAAACTTGTTCAGAATAAGGCATATTGGAGGCCTAGAAGGGCTTGCATCATGGAGAAGTAGCACTAGGTATCTGGGGATCTAAGACACACAGTTCAGGCAATGGTGAAATTGGAGGGTGGGAATGCAGGGCACAGGGAGAAATTGACAGTGAAGTTCTCAATGCAGAGGATGAAGCAGGAGCTATGCACTGGATACTAAGCCTGAAAATGACAGGGGTGGGGCCAAAGAGAGAAGCACCAATGGCCATTCAACACCCAAACTCAAGTTAATGTTGGGGGAAAATCTTTACACCTGGAGGAAGTGGGACCTACCAACCAGAACAAGCAATGGGAATGCCTCAGCAGAAAAACACATGAAACACAAAAGGACATATTGAATGGAAAGATTCTATAGACCAAAGCACCTCAAAAGAATAATGTCAGGATAACCAGACTCCTGGAGTTGCCTGAGAGAAAATTTTAAACCCTGCTTATAAATATGCTAAGTGACCTCAAAGACATCACCATGAAAACAATTGATTCACCGGACAAAAAGGTATATAATATGGAAAAAAAAATATCCAGACAAATAGAAATTCTGAAGAAGAATCAAGCAAAGTTCGTTGAGATTCAAAGAAAATGAAATTAACTCAGCATTACAGTAGAATCTACAATATCAAGGCTACACTAAGCTGAAAATGAAATAGCTGAAGATAAAGAAAAGGCAAAGACCTTATTTACTCACATGCCAAGATATAAAGAATGGTTAAGGAGTATGAGCAAGATATACAAAAGATATTTCATAAAATGAAGAAAAGAAATCTGTGAATTAAGGAGGTCCACAAAGGAGATGAAAACAATATGACAGGATTAGGAAATTTTTCCAAAGAAATATTGGATGAAAACTTCCCAAATTTAAGGCAGCAGGTGGATACAAAAGCAACCAAAACATTCAGAACTCCAAATAGAGTAGACCAGAATAGATCCTCTCTTCAACACATTATAACTGGAATGCTAAACCTAGAGAGCAAAGAATTTATTCTAAAAGCTACAGGACAGAAATGCCAACTCACTAATGCAGACCCAAAAGAATAACAGTGAGCTTCTCAACAGCAATGTTAAAGGCAAGGAAAGCTTGGACAGACATCATCCAAGTCTTAAGAAAGAATAACTGCCAGCCAAGATTACATTACCCAGCAAAGTTACCTTTTAAAATAGATGGTGAATACAAGATATTCTATGGTATTGCCTTGTTCAAATGATTCACAGCCAGCAAGCCAGTACAGCACAGGATCCTCAATGAAACACCATACATAGGGGAAGTAAGACATCCCTAAATACAGGAACAAAGAAAGGAATAATAAACATGAGAGGAATTTAAGAAAAGAATAAGGAAAATATAAGTCAAAAAACAATAACAAGTAACAAATTGATGCAGAATAAACACCTCTCAATAGTTACTCTCAATGTAAATGGTCTTAATCACCAATCAAGAGACATAGACTGGCCAATTGGATTAAAATACATAAACCCTGATTATGTGGTATTTAAGAGATTCATCTCATACATAGAGACCATAAAAGCCTGAAAATTACAGGCTGGAAAACAATATACCAACCAGGTAGAAAACAACAACAACAAAAAAAAAAAAAAAAAAAAAAAAAAAAAAAAAAAAAAAAAAAAAAAAAAAAAAAAAAAAAAAAAAAAAAAAAAAAAAAAAAAAAAAAAAAAAAACAAGCAGGAATTGTGTTTTGGACAGATTAGACTTCAATCCCAAACTAATCAGACAAAGAAGGACTTTACATATGACTAAAAGGAACAGACAACCTAGAACCCATAATATTACTCAATTTTTACTCACAAAATACAGAGGCACCTAGCTTCATAAAACAAACTTTATTGGAGATAAAGGAACACATCAGGCCTGACACAATAATTATGGGACACTTTCTCCAAGAGATGAGTCATCAAAACAAAAAATCAAAAGAGAAATGATAGACTTCAACAGCACCATATGCCAACTGGAACTTATAAATATCTTGAGAATATTCCATCTATCTTATCAGGAATACACATTCTTCTCAGCACCAAATGGAATGTTTTCTAAGAACAATCATATTTTATTCCACAAAATGACCTCAACAAATGCAAAAAAGTAGAAATCATCCCCTGTACCTTATCAGATCACAATGGAATAAAACTAGAATCAAAAATAAGAAAAAATTTAGAAATGTTACAAGTGAATGGAGACTAGATAATACACTATTGAATGATCAATGGTTTATCAAAGAAATCACAGAAAAATTTAAAACTTCCTGCAATCAAATGAGGTTGAGAACACATCCTACTAAAATTTATGAGATACAGCAAAGGCCGTTCTAACAGGAAAGTTCATAGCTATGTGTGCTTTCATCAATAAGTTAGGGAAGACCCAATTAAGTAACTTAACAACACATCTCAAGGCATTAGAAACCCAACAACAAGCCAAGCCCAAAAGAAGTACTCAGATGGAAACTATCAAGATGAAGGCAAAGAAATCCCAATTAGAAACTAAAAAAGACAATTCAAAAAAGTAACAAGACTGAGAGCTGGTTCTTTAAAAAGATTAGTAAAATAGACATCCCCCCACACCAAAAGAAAGAAAGAAAAGTCCTAAATTGAAAAAATTAGAGATGCGAATAGGATCATAACCACCAACACCAATAAAATTCAGAAAATCATCAGGAAATACTTTCAGAAAATTTACTACCCCAAAAATCAAAAATACAGAAGAAATGGATGAGTTCATTAATACATGTAAATTACCAAAATTAAGCACAGATGACATAAGGAATCTAAACAGACCAATTACGTTCACTGAAATAGAGAAGGTAAAAAATAATGTCTACCAACAAAGAAAAGCCCAGGCCCTGACAGGTTCACAGCAGAATTATATCAAACTTTTGAAGAGTAAAAACACTTAATCCCCTCAAACTATTTCAAAAATAGAAAAGAAATGGACACTTCCATATTCCTTCCATGAAACCACTGTCACCCTGATACCAAAACCAGGCAAGGGCACATCAAACAAACAGAACCATAGGCCAATTTCCCTGATGAACAAAATCCTGCCAAACTGAATTCAGCAGCACATTAAAAGGATCATACACCATGATCAAGTGTGTTTCATTCCACAGATGCAAGGCTGGTTCAACATACAAAAATTGATACATGTAATTAAATATATCAAAAAACTTGCAGATAGAAATCACAGGATGATTTAAATCAATTCTGGGAAGACAATTTACAAAATTCAACACCCTTTCATGATAAAAATTATGGAGAGATAAGCATAACAGGGAAATATTTCAATATCATAAAGGCCATTTATGACAGACCTATAGCCAATATCATATGAAATCAGGAAAAATTGAAACCATTTCCATTAAGATCAAGAAAAAGACAAGTATGTCCACTCTCTCATCTCTTATTCAATATTGTGATCAAAATCCTAGCCAGAGCAACCAGACATGAGAGAGAAATCAAAGGAATACAGATAGGCAAGGAAGAGATTCAATTATCCTTATTCATGGATGACATGATCTTTACCTAAAGGACCCGCAAAATTCCCCTAGAAAATTCTTAGACCAAATTAGCACCTTCGGCAAGTTAGCAGGATACAAAATTAACACTCAAATATCTGTAGCCTTTGTTTATACTGATTGTGAACAGGAAGAAAAGGAAATTAAGGCAAAAGTAACTTCCATAATGTTGTTGTTGTTGTTAGGTGCCGTCGAGTCGGTATCCGACTCATAGCGACCCTCATGGGGTTTTCAATGGCTGACTGTTTCGGGACTGCCTTGGGAGTGGATTGCCAGGCCCTTCTCCCATTTTTGTGGTGCTGGGAATTGAACTCGGGACCTCAGAGACTGCAGCGCAGCGCTCTACCCACTGAGCTAAATCCCAGCCCTAACTTCCATAATAGCTCACCAAAAAGTAAATATTTAGGAATCATCCCAAAGAACCTGAAGATATCTACCAAGAAAACTTCAAAACATAAAGAAGTTGCTGAGGCTACTAGAAGATGGAAGGACTTCCTCTGTTCATGTATTGAGATAATCAACATTGAAAAAATGGCTATAACCTGATTTTCGACAAAGGAGCAAAGCAAGTAAACTGGAAAAAGGACAGCCTTTTCAACAAATGGTGCTGGGAAACATGGTCATCCACATGTAGAAAAATGAAAGCTGACTTGCATATCTCAAAATACATGAGAGTTAACTCAAAATGGATAAAAAAATCTCAACATAAAACCAGAAACTTTAAAACTTATAGAAGGCAAGATAGGCAATACACTCCATCATATAGGCATAGGAAAGTATTTCCTTAATAGGACTCCAATTGCTCAAGAAATTGCAACAAGAATAGATAAATGGGATCATATGAAATTAAAAAGCTTCTACACAGCAAAAGAAACAATTAACAGAGTCAAGGAAACCCCCATGGAATGGGAAAAAATCTTCGCATTTTATATATCAGGTAAAGGTCTAAATACCAGAATTTATAAAGAACTCAAGGAAAAAACTCCCCAAAAAACAAATAGCCCAATACACAAATGGGCAAAGGAACTGAGTAGACAGTTCTCAAATGAAGAGGTCCATAAAGCCACGAAACACATGAAAAAATGCTCAATATCCCTAGCCATTGTTGTTGTTGTTAGGTGCAGTCGAGTCGGTATCCGACTCATAGCGACCCTCTGTACAACAGGGGAAACACTATTGTCAGTGCTTCTCTGATGTGCATAGGGTTTTCAATGGCAGATTGATTTTTGGGAGGGGGTTGCCAGATCCTTCTCCTAAGCCTACAGCATCTGGTGTTCCCAGGCGGTCTCCCATCCAGGTACTAACCAGGCCCGACCATGCTTAGCTTCCGAGATCTGATGGAATCGGATGTCACAGGGCTACTGCTGCAGGCTCCTAGCCAGTAGGGAAATGCAAATCAAAACAACTCTGAGATTTCACCTTACACCAGTAAGAATGGCCAAGATCAATAAAATAAATAACAACAAATGCTGGCAAGGTTGCGGGGGGAAAAGGGAACATTCTTACATTATTGGTGGAGCTGTAAATTTGGTCCAACCACTGTGGAAATCAATATGGAAGTATCTTAAAAAACTGAAAATAGATCTACCGTATGACCCAGCTATAACACTGTTGGGAATTTACCCAAAGGGAGATGTGTCATCATACCACAGAGACACCTGTATCTCCATGTTCAATGCTGCACTTTTCACAATGGCAAGGTTATGGAATCAATGAAAGTGCCCTTCAACCGAAGAATGGATAAAAAAAGTATGGTACATATACACAATGGAATACTACTTAGCAATCAAGAAAAATGAAATAAGGTCATTCACAGCAAAATGGATGGATTTAGAGAAAATTATTTTAAGTGAACGAACACAAGCTCAGAAAGAGAAATACCACATGTTCTCACTCATATGTGGGAGCTGAATCAAAATTACAAGAAGGAAAAATCCTATTCAAAGGTCTGATCAAAATAAAAGAAAATAAAAGCTAAGAATGGTGTCAATATAAATGGTCTAGAAAATGCATGCAATTGTTCTGACAAGATAAAAACAAAGTTCACTACAGGAAAAGTTTCTATCTTAAACAGAACTGGAACCCAAGGACATATAGAAAAATAATACCAAGTAAATGATAGAGAAGTCTTAGATGGGGAGGGTGGGATGGGGGAAAGCATACAAATGGGTAAGGGGGAACCTATATGAATAATGTACATCAAAATGCATATATGGAAATGTCACAATGAGAAGCATGTCAGAATGAATCACATTAAGGTGTACATTAAAAATTTCCAAAAAAAAAAGAAAGAAAAAGAAAAAATGGCTATACTACCAAAAGCAATTTATAGATTTAATGCAAATCACATAATATCCCAATTACAAGTTTTTCAGAAATAGAAAAAATAATCCAAAAATTCATATGGAACCACAAAAGACCACATATGGCCCAAATAATCTTAAACTGTAAAACTAGTATAGTCAGGATAAAAATATCTGACTTCAGACTATATTACAGGGCTATAGTAGGAGAAACAGCTTAGTACTGGCACAAAAGTAGGCTTTGAAGACCAATGGAACAGAATTGAAGATCAAGAGGTACACCAATCCAACTGCAGCTATCTGATCTTTGACAAAGGGTCTAAGGATGCACAATGGAGAAAGAGTCTTTTCAACAAATGGTGGTGGGAATCATGGATATCAATGCAGAAAAATGAAAATAGACCTGTACCCCTCAATTTGCATGAGAGCCAACTCAAAATGGATAATAGACCTCAACATAAAACCAGAAACCTTAATACTACTAGAAGAAAAGATAGGAAACAGGCTGCAACACACAGACATAAGAAACTATTTCCTTAACAAGACTCCAATTGCTCAGGATATGGCACCAAGAATTAAAAAATGGAATTACATGAAATTGAAAAGCTTCTGGATAGCAAAGAAAATCATCAACACAGTTAAGGAAGAGCTCTCTGATTCGGAGAACATCTTCTCATTCTACACAACCAACAGAGGACTAATTTCTAGAATTTGCCAAGAACTCAAGAAAGCAAATCCAAAGACAGCAAAGAACCCAACACAAAAGTGGGGAAAGGAAGTGAACAGACAGTTTTCAAATGAAAAAGTTCATAAAATTAAAAAACATGAAAAAATGCTCAGTATCTCTTGCAATTTCTGCTGTTGTTAGGTTCCATCCAGTTGTGTCCCACTCATAGCAACTCTCATAGGATTTTCAATGGCTGACTGTTTCAGGATTGCCTATGGAGTGGATTTCCATGTCCTTTCTCATATTGTGGTGCTAGGAATCAAACTCAGGACATCAGAGACTGCAGAGTGATGCTACACCAAATGAGCTAAATCCCATCCCCCTTTAGCCATTAGGGAAATGCAAATCAAAACAACTCTGAGATTCCATCTAAGCCCTATGGCAAAATCAACAAAACAATGAAAAATGCTGGTGAGGATTTACAGAAAAAGGAATGCTCCTATACTGCTGTGGGTCTGTAAATTAGTTCAACCACATTGGAAATCAATATGGAGATACCTCTGAAAACTAAAAATAGAACTGCCATATGATCCAGCTATACCACTCCTTGGAAAATACCCAAAGGGAGACAAGTGATTATACCACAGAGACACATGCTTCTCCATATTTAATTCAGCATGCTTCACAATAGAAAGGATATGGAACCAATCAATATGTCCATTAACCTAGAATGAATAAAAAATTTTGGTACATATACACAATGGAATATTACTCAGCAATAAAAAAGAATAAAATAATGTCATTTGCAACGAAATTGGGTGGAACTGGAGAATATTATCTTAAGTGAATGAAGTCAGGCTCAAAAACAGAAATACCCTGTGTTCTCATCCGTATGTGGGAGTTGAATCTTACTTAAAGGAAGAAAAAGCCTATTTATAAGTAGATATATAAAAATGGACAATTAAACTTAGCTAGGAGAAAGGGGGCTGGGATTTAGCTCAGTTCGTAGAGCACCGCTCTGCAGTCTCTGAGGTCCCGAATTTGATTCGGGTCCCGAATTGCACTGCAAAAATGGGAGAAGGATGTGGCAACCCACTCCCAAGGCAATCCCAAAACAATCTGCCATTGGAAACCCTATGAGGGTTGCTATGAGTCAGACAGAACTTGATAGCACCTAACAACAACAACAACAACAAGAGAAAGGGGCTGGGATTTAGCTCAGTTGGTAGAGCACTGCTTTGCAGTCTCTGAGTTCCTGGGTTCAATTTCCAGCACCACAAAAATGGGAAAAGGATGTGGCAATCCACTCCTGAGGCAATCCGGAAACAATCAACCATTGAAAACCCTATGAAACCCTATGAGGGAGACTATGAGTCAGCAACAACAGCAAGGCAAAATATAAGGAAGACAGGAGAAGAACTGATGCTTTTGAATTATTGTGCTCCAGGCCAATATTGAATATACCATACATGGCCAAAATAACCAACAGATCTGTCCTGGAAGAAGCGCAACCAAAGTACTCCTTGGAAGCAAGGATGACTGGACTGTGTTTTACGTCTTTTGGACATGTTGTCAGGAAGGACCAATCCCTGGAGAAGTACATCATGTTTGGGAAAGTTGTGGGTCAATGAAAAAAAGGAAGACCCTCAGTTAGATGGATTAACACAGTGTCTGCAAAAAGATTATATGCCTGGCACAGAATGGAAGAGTCTATTTTACCCTTTTTTTTGTTTTTTTTTTACACATACCTTTGCTATGTGTTGGATCTGACTGGATAGCTCTGAACAACAAAAGCAACAAGGTAACTCATGACACTGAGCTGCATTGTAACCTTTTCATTGTTTTTATTTTTCAATTTCAAAACCTAAGTTTCAATTTTTCAATTACAAAACCTAAGTTTTGTAGGTTTCCTTTGGACTTGAGATCGTCCTCCTCTATCTCCCAAGTATCTAGGAGAAGAGGCATGTGTCACAGTGCCCAACTACCAATTAACATTAAAGCTAGGCATGGTGTCATATGTCTATAATCCCAATATGTAGAGGCAGAAAAGGAAGGATTGCAAATTGAAGCTGCATGGCATCTTCCATGTGTACACATTGTGGAACTCTGTCTAAAACAAACAAAAACAATAACAACAACAACAAAAAAACAGAACACAAAACAAGAATTTAATACTAGTTTATTACTGTTAATGAATTTGTGTATTACATATTTCTGCAGGTTTTCCACTAGCATTTTTTTTCTACTGGGGGGATCTAATCCAAAATACCACTGTGCTATAAATTGTTCATTTTATTTTTCTCGTGGCAAGTGACAGTATTCCCAGTTTACCTCTGATTATAGTTGATGTATTTCAAACTTCTAAATTCAACTGTTGGTAGGCAAACCTTCCCTTCCTAACCTCTTCTTGCCCTCTCCTCTTGTTCTTACTTTCCCATTTCTGCAAAGTTTTTAAATGTATTACCACTCTCTTGACTGTACATTTTCTCTCTTGGATTACCTTTATATTTCTATATTCTAGATTTTAGCTGGGTAATATTTTACCTTGATACTATTTTGATGTGTACAAATATCCTGGATGAAAGTCTATGCAAATTACTTGTCTGTCAGTACTCAAAATAGAAGTCTCTAGAAGTTTTACAACTAATAAAAACTGAGATGGTAGAATTACTGTATAGCCAGCATACATTTTATTCTTAAGGAAATGAAGACTAGACTTGTATATATTCTTTAATTTTCTAAATATGTACTGAAATTCTACATTGTATGATTAACTAATAGTATCCTAAAAGTAAAATACTACATTTAAGTTTATTTTCCCTCAGTGTACATCACATACAAACATAATATATATGTTTTATGCATTTTCTAGGCTGAAATAAAGTATTCTCTTTTGATACATTGAACAGAAGTGTGATCAAACATTCATTATTCAGTATTTCTTTAGTATATACTATTCTTCCATGCGTGGGGCATAGCCCAATTAAGGGATTGGAAATTTCAGAAGAAAACCCATAAACAATTAGTAATAATGAGACAGTTATGCACAATACCAGAATTATACAAGATGTTCCAAAATGTGGGGCTATAAAGAGAATAGAATCTTGGCAATTTTCCTGGTTTCTATCCAGGAGTAAATTCTGCCACTGCTCCATCTGGAATATTCAGCAAAATGTATTTCAGTAGTTTGATAAAGATGGCATGGGGAGAAAAGAAAATAGAACAAAATCTTAAAACAAAAGGAGCAAGTGTCAGATTGACAAGACTTTTATGAATCACAAAGTCCAGAGAGGAAACATGTCTTGTTTTACTAATCCTTCATTTACCACATATCTCTTTGGAATGTGCACTGCCAAGTTAGGCTAGAAAGAAAGCCCTATATTAACTGTACAGTGTAATTGAAATCTCTCAGCGTAGATAACTTCTTAGGCAAAAAGTTATATTAAAGGACCTACAGTAATTGTTTATTCTCTATCAGCAGGGGTATCCTGTGAGATAGTTTAACAAGGTGAACAAAGACCTGACTCTCACTTTCAACCTAGAAATCAATTATTTCTATTTATGTTATAAATTCTGTATCTTAAAGTGCTCTGATGGATTAGAAGCAAACTTGTTTTATTTTGAAAAAATAAAATCCAGTCAAATATGATAACAGAATATTTGAAGCAAAACCTTATAAGCAAACAATTCTAAAGGTTAAAGTATAGATATTGTAGAAAAATGTCATACAATGCAATATAGCACATCGCTTCTTATCTGTAAAGTTAAAATAAACACTAACCTCACAGGTAAAATTCCATGACATCAAATTTAGTTATTTCTTTTGTAGATGCACAGTTTTTAAAACCTGGTCTTACCTTAAGGAAGTTATGAGAACACAATAAGAGGAAAAGACATGACACAGATATTTGTACCACAAGAAGTGTTCACAGTGTTTTGGTATTGTTTCTTTTTTTCAAATAAGCACATATCAGTTAATGAATAAAATCTTATGTTTTTGATTTTGGAACATAATACTACTAATGTTATTTAATCTGAAATGCCATTTTAAGTGACATAAATACATAATATAGTTTTATGTTTTTTTGAGTGTGTGCGATACTGAGAGTGTGAATCCAGGGCCTCACATGTACATTGCAAGTGCTCTGACCCTGACCTGAACCCCCAGCCTATTTATTATTTTTCTAGAAGGTGAGACAGGGTCTTGCTAAATTACGTAGACTGTCTCTCGCTTAAACCTGAGATCCTCCTGCCTCAGCCTCCTGAGTGTCTGTGATTATAGGGATGTACCAATTTGCCTGGATCATAATAGAGTTGTGTAGGACCTCAAACGATTTTTTATTTTCCTTTATTAATAAAATATAGGACTTTCTTCAACTTTTCTAGGTAACTTTTTTTCCAAAAAGCTTATAACAGAAAAATAACTTGCATCTGACTTTGGTGGAAAAACTTATGTTCTGGTACCTTTCATAAAATGCCTCAGCAGTACTCATCAGCAGTCTAATAAGACATCTGATTGTCAAGAAACTCTGTCTCTGCAACTTGTTTTTTAAAAGCAAGTCTCATGCTTTCAGAACACCATGCTTATTCAAATCACAATAACCCCCAGTCACAAAAAGAACATTGACTCATCACTAGCTCTTCTGTAAATTTTTCATCCTCAACTTCCTACCATTCAAATGATTGTCAAACTGTCTCCCCAAGCCCGCTTCATCTCCATCACAGTCCAATTCACTGAGCCCTGTATATGTTGTTGTTGTTAGGTACTGTTGGGTCATGTACAACTCATACTGATCCTCATAAGGTTTTCAATGGCTGATTGTTTTGGGATTGCCTTGGGAGTGGATTGCCACATCTTTCTTCAATTTTTGCGGCGCTTGGCAACAAACCCAGGACCTCAGAGACTGCAGAGCCCCGAGCCCTCTGCGTGCGTGTGAGTGTGTGTGTGTGCGTGTGTGTGTATATGTGTGTGTAAATATATATATAAATACATATATATACATATGCATATATATATGTATACAGGGCTCTAGTGGAAATATATATATGTGTGTGTGTGTGTATGTATGTATGTGTGTGTCTGTATGTGTATGTGTGTGTGTGTATATATATATATATATATATATATATATATATATATATAGCTGGGATTTAGCTCAGTTGGTAGAGCTCTGCTCTGCAGTCTCTGAGGTCCCAAGTTCAATTCCCAGCACCGCAAAAATGGGAGAAGGACCTGGCAATCTACTCCCAAGGCAATCCCAAAACAGTCAGCCATTGAAAACCCTATGAGGGTCACTGTGAGTCGGATACTGACTCGACAGCATCTAACAACAACATATATATATATATATACATATATATATATATAAAATATGTATATGTATGTATATATATATGTATATATATATGTATGTGTATGTGTGTATATATATATATATATATATATATATATATATATATATTTCCCACTAGATTCTCATCTTCTGTATACATACCCACACAGATAACAATCTATTTTACCATAAAGCTGGATCTACTTATGAGCAGATGACTTTCACTTCTACTTCAAAGAAAAAGTAAAGGCTCTGAAACCTGTGATTATACTTCCTATCACCTGTTGTTGTTGTTGTTGTTATTGTTGTTAGGCGCTGTGGAGTCTGTATCTGACTCATAACAACCCTATCTACAACAGGCAAAACACTACTGTTAGAGTTCTTCTGCTATGCGTAGGGTTTTCAATGGCAGATTGGATTTTAGGAGTGGGTCGCCAGGTCCTTCTCCCAAGCCTACAGCACCTGGTGCTCCCAGGAAGTCTCCCATCCAAGTACTAACCATGGTCTGACCCTGCTTAGCTTCTGAGATCTGACACCACAGTGGTAGGGCTGCTGGTTCCTATCACCTAATTAACCAATTATGATATTAATTTGTGTGCAGAAGACAGGGAAAGGATTTCCAAGAGTTTTCCACTTCCTCACCTCTGGAAAGTATGATTATGCTACTTACATGGCAAACTGGACTTTGCAAAGAGTCAGTTAGGGAATTTGTGATGGAGAAATTAGTCCTGATTGCCCAGGTGGGCCCAATCTAATCACATCCATCCTTAAAAATGGAGAAACTTTTCCAGCTAGGTTTCGAGCCAGACATAACTACTGATGTTGCTGGTTTGTGATGGATGCAGGAGACAGGAGCCAAGGAATGTGGACTGTCTCTAGAAGTTGGAAAGTTAAGAAAATTGATTTTCCTTTAGAGTCTATTTAAAGGAACACAGTACTGCAGAAACATTGATGTTATCCTTGTGAGACCAAGCTAAAAAAAAGTGTAAGATTATAAATGTGTGCTGTTTTAAGCTGTGAAATTTATTGTAAGCTGTTATGGTATGCTTTAAAATTGATGCAGAAGGTACAAACATACATATATCTAGGTGTATGTTATTGTTTTTTTTTGTGTTAACACCTGTGCAGCCATCTTGGTTTTTAGCTGCCATTTCATAAATTTGTGCCTTGAGGAAGGTAATTTCTAATACTTAACTTGGCCTCTTGGTATTGCCCAGCCTTAATTAATCCATTATCCCATCTGACCCCAGGCTCACCCCCTTTGAACATAATCTGATTTTAAAATGGCGGCACCAGGGGTGGCATCATTTGTGGTGTCACCCAGAACCACTCCCCTAACTTCTGCTTCAACTGGAAAATTCCACTCTACCCCCGTATAAGGAGCCATCTTGCTATACCTTGCTGCTGTTATTTCCAGAGGCAGTCCTTCTGCTTATTAAATTCTCTCATGCGAGTTCTTGAGTGCGGGGTTGTCTGTGGGAGACTTTCATATATGGATAGATGTGGCAATTAAAAATACCAAAGTGTTTAACATAAATTTTAAATAATGCACTCTCATTTATCCAGTTTAGATTTAGTGTTTGCAATATTTTAATCTTTTTATTACTGTGTATTAATTGTACAAAGTAAGGATTTCTGTTTGACATTTCTGTACATGCATATAATATACTTTAATCATAATCACCCCCTCTATTACTCTTCTTTATCCCTCATCCTCATTCCTTTTCCCTTTCCCTTTCTACATGTCTAATAGTCCCCCTTTTAGTTTCATATCATTATTTTAAATTTCACTTAACAAGATAACCTCTACTTGCATTCATTTTCCTGAAAACAACACAATTTGTAATGGCTGAATACACCTCCATTCTCAATATACCATATTTTCTTCCATTTGTCTGTTGATGAACATCTAGGCTTATTCCATAATTTGGCCATCATGAACACTGCCACCAAAAACATGGATGTGCAAATATCTTTATAGTAAGTTTGCTTTGGTTCTTTCATTCTTTGGAAGTTCCATGCGTATGGATCATATGGTAGTTCTGTTTTTGATTCTTTGAGGAACCTCCATACTG
Organism: Pedetes capensis; assembly: GCA_007922755.1. Classification (NCBI taxonomy): domain Eukaryota; kingdom Metazoa; phylum Chordata; class Mammalia; order Rodentia; family Pedetidae; genus Pedetes; species Pedetes capensis. The sequence continues at coordinate 67,458 of VMDO01009737.1, forward strand.
ATTTCCACAAATCTTTTACTAATTTTCATTCCTACTAAGAGTATACATGGGTTCTTTTTCCCTTACATTCTGCTCAGAATTAGTTATTGTTTGTTTTCTTAATGATAGCCATTCTAACTGGGGTGAGCTGGAATCTCAGTGCATTTTCCTGATGGCTAAGGATGGTGAACATTTTTTTCATGTATTTATTGGTATTTATACTTCTTCATTTGAAAAGTGTCTATTCATTTCCATTGACCACTTATCGATTGGATTGTTTGCACTTTCATTGCTTAATTTTTCTTTACTTCTTTATATATTCCAGATATTAATCCCATTGAATGAATATTTGGCTAAGATTTTCTGCCACTCTGTAGCCTTCCTCTTCATTCTATTGGTTACTTATTTTTCTGTGCAGAAGTTTTTTAATTTGATGTTATCTCATTTGTAAATTCTTTCTTTTATTTCCTGAGCTATTGGAGTCATATTCAGAAAGTCATTGCCTATTCCTAAATATTAAAATGTATTCCCTATATTTTTCTGTGTAGTTTCAAATTTTCAGGTCTGATATTAATGTCTTTGATTAATTTTGAGTTTATTATTTACAGGGCCAGAGATACTGATTTTTTGTAAGAGTTGGAGTTGCTGAGAATGATGTCAGTGATAAATTGGAACTTAGCTTTGACAGTAATGTTACAACTTTTAATTCTTCTGATTTCTAAAGTGTCCCTTTAAAACACACTTGTTTGTGGATAATATAATGCATTAATTAGATTTTAAAAACCAGAAGGTTTTAGAGGGCAGAAGGACAAAAATCAATGTAACAGAAAATGTATTCACAAAATGTTTATACACAGCATTCTTTCTACCAATCTTTATCCTTTGGGTGTTCAGCAGTGATTTTGTCCCCAAGAGTGAACTGTTTCCTTAATGAACTCTTTGTGTAGATGAGACCAGCACTCATATCACAACTCCTAAATTATAGATTATGAAGGCAGTTAAGTGAGTTAATATCATGTCTGGCAGATAGTGCCTGTTGTAGGAAGGGTTAATTGTTAATATTATGTACTACATATTATCTTGCATGAAAGGTCCTTGTATCTGTGCACTCTGATCTCTCATATAGTTTGAAACTCAGGCTCTTTTGTTTTGTTGATTTTATAAAAATTGTTCTTGGCATTGGCAAATCTATATCTCATCATTTTTTATCATCAATTTTAAATGGCACATTGCCAAATCACTGTGGCATCTACCCATAATGATGAACTCATCTCTTTTTCATATTGCTGCCAATTTTTTCTGTTTTCTTTTCTGAAAGACATTAAGACTTGAACCCATTTCCAGAATTTAATCTTCACCCTTTCAGATCAGAGAAAGAACTCTCTGGAGTCTTGCCTTTGGTTCTTAAATAATTGTTGTCTGCATATTCTACATGGTTCTTATTTATTTCACACTGAGCAAAGAACAATTTCTCCCTTCATCCTCCCTTGTTCTCTCCAAAAGGACTCCCTCCCTCCTCTAACTCTAAATGCAGAATAGGCTTATATATAAATATTGATTCCTATCCTCCACTTGACTTGGGATCCCAAACATGGGAATCTTTATACTTGTGCTTTATTTGAGTACTAGAAGACCTTTATTTTTTGTAAGTCAGATCATGAAAAAGACTTTCATAAAATGATTATGTTCAAGCCACTCTAGCCTTAAAGATTTCTATGCTTATGTGACTAGAAACCTAATTATTCTATGAAACACACACAATTAATAACTTTAACCATAGCTAGTTCAGTGTTTCTTTATGCTTAAATTAATATTTTTCCTTAAAATTGACCCAATATCTGAGAACCTGGGAAGCAAATGTTTATATTCATTTTGCTTATTCCTTTTCAAAGGTGGTATACACATATCAGATTTCTTCTAAGAAGAAATAATTTAAGAGTAAGATGTATATATACATATCCTATATCATGGGCTGGGGGTTATCTCAGTTGGTAGAACTCTGCTCTGCACATTCTGAGGACCTAGCTTTAATCCCCCAGGCCACAAAAATGGGAGAAGGATGTGACAGTCTACTCCTAGAACAAACACAAAGCAATCAGCCACTGAAATCCCTGTGACGGTTGCTATGAGTTGGACTGACTGAATAGCACCTAACAATAACAACAATCCAGAAACACATATGACACATTTATAAATGCCATAATGACATAGTAAAACATAGTAAAATCATGGTGCAAATAATGATAGCTTTGCCTAATAAGAGAAAACAAGACATAACAAACAATTCTAATTGGAGGGAAGAAAGAAGGGAAGAAAGGTAAGAAAGATTTAATAAAAATGATCATCAACAAAATAGACATTGAACATTATTAATGTTATATCTATGACTACCACTATGAGTATCAAAAATAACTGTTACTAGTCAGGTGCAGTGGCATATACCTGTAATCCCAGCAACTAAGGAGGCAGAAGCAGAAGGATTGCAAGTTCGAAACCAGAAGCAGTCTGTGTAATTTAGTAAGACCCTATCTCAAAAAGTAAAAATGTGGGCTGGGGGTGCAGCTCAGTGGTACAGCACTTGCAAAGCATGTGAGCATGACACTCTGGGTTCAACCCCCAGTACCGTAAAAAAAAAAAAGAAAAAGAAAAAGAAAAAAAAAGACCTGATGTATCACTCGTGTATCACTTATTAAATGTCAATAACTCTATTTTTTTTTTTGCACTGAGGAATGAACCCAGGGCCTCATACATATTTTATTTTGCAAGTGCTCTACCACAGAGCTGCACTCACAGCCTGTTTTATCTTCTGTCAGGGTCTCCCTAAGTTACAAAGGCTTCCTCTGAACTTGAATTTGTGATCCTCCTGATTTTTTTGTTTTGTTTTGTTTAGTTTTTGCCTCCTAAGTTGCTGGGCTAACAGATGTGTGCCACCACATTCAGCTCACTAGGAACTTTTCTAAAAGCACAGTATTTATTTCAAATTGTAAATTATGCTTCTCAAGTAAAACCCTTATAAATACATTGCAGACATTAAACATCATAATTAGAAAACTAATTATCAGGTATAAAATACAAGTCAAAGCATAGTGAAAGTTAGGTCAGACTAACATTGTATACAACCTGAATGGCATTTTAAGACATTTGAATCTGTTGGCTTTGCAGTATAGTTATCAAAATAATGTAAATAAATAGAGCTTACAAAACTAATCTTGTCTCTTAGGAAAAAAACATCTTCAGTAATACAGAGGTAAAACTCAGTAGGATGGACAAAGATCTTGGAGAAATAAAGCCAAGATAGGAATGGAAAGTAAGGTAGAATTAGAGAGCTACTGGATGGCCTTGCACTGTGCCACACACTTGTAATTCTAGCTACTCAGGAGATTGAAGCAAGAAGATCCCAAGTTTCAAGCCAGAGGCACCCTAAACAATTTAGTGAGACTGTGTCTCAAAAAAATAAAAATTAAAAGTATGGACTGGCAATGCAAGTGAATCATAGAACATTTGTCTAGTATCTGCAAGATGTTGGGTTCAACTCCACCTCTCATACTGATTTTTTTTAAAGGAGGGCTACTAAATGGTACTAAATTTTATCATGGAAATATCAAGATTGAAATGCCAGTGACCCAACTTAGAAAGATGGCAATAAACAAAGATATTATAATCATAAAGATATGAGCAGTGCTTGAAGTCAGTAAGACTCAAGAGTGAAAAGCAAACCAAAACAAAAGTAAATTAAAGAGCACAACTGCCAGAGATAAGGATCCTTCCAGCAAAAAAAGATGAGGAAGACAAGTAATAGGAGTCAAAAAGTAGAATATTATCACAGAAGACAAAGCCAGGAGACATTTTCCAATAAATGAATCCACAGTGTCAAGAGAAGAAGATAATCACTGGTATATTTACTATTGGAGCTTGAAAATCTCAATACACTAATGAATGTAGAAGAGCAAATTAAATAGGACTGTAAGGGTAGTCATTGGATCATAGGAAATTAAGGAACCGAATAGTAAATTTAAAAATACCTTTAGTGCATGTAAAGAGAAAATTTCCTTTAAAAAAAAAAAGAAACATGGAAGAAACAGTTTTTGTGGTGGTGTCTGGGAACTCAAACTGGAGAAATTGTAATGAGGGCAGGTGAAGTATTTTCTAATGTTATCATTAGGTGCTGTCCAGTAGAACTCAATTCCTAGCGATCCTACTTATGACAGTACGAAACACCACCCAACACTGTGCCATGCACATGTATTTTTTATGTCTGAGCTCATTGTTGCAGCCATCTCATTTTGAGTTGTACTGCTTCAGCAACTAGAGGTCCCACAAGCCTCACTCTATTCCCTTGATTAAGGTTATTTCATCTTGTTGTACATAGGTTCACTATGAGTCAGACGGGACTAAGGGGCAACTAACCACTACTTGAATGCCTTCCAGCCTTGGAGGCTCATTTTCTAGCACAATATTTCATAGTCTTCTCTGCTATTCATAGGGTTTTCAATGGTTAATTGTTTGGGTAGGCGGCTAGCAGGTCCTTCTCCCTAGTCTTTCTTAGTCTGAAAGCTCAGCTGAAACCTATGCACCATGGGTGGCCCTGCTAGTATATGAAATACTAGTAGCATAACTTTCAGCCTCACAGCAGCACACAAGCCCTCAAAGCATGACAAGCTGACAGACACACATGGGTACTTTCTAATAAGTTACAAATATTTAGACCCAGAGAACACCTAATGCTCAATGAATATTCTTCAGAATGAAATTGAATTTTCAATAAACTCTAAGAAGATAACATTTTTTAATTTATGGATTGCCTATATGAAATTTTTTATATTTTATATTCTTTTCAGTTCAAGTTATTTTTCAATAATATCTTCAGATCAAAAAAGAGATGGAGATGTGACAAATATGACAATTTTAATTTGGTATTCAATATAAGTAAGTACTCTTTTTCACACAAACCCTATAATAAGTCTCCAGGTAACAAATACTCACCATATGTGTTTATCCTGTTTTGTCATTCAGTGAAATGATAATAATTGTAAAACCCTTACTAGATTGTTGATTTTGCTTGACAATTCCCTAAAAGTACAAGGACCAAAATGCAGAAATAGAACATTTCCAATACATGAGCAAAGTAGATGTAAATAGATTTCAGCTGCTGATGTATTTCATACAATATTAGGTATAAGTATATCTGATATTTTCTAGGAAACACAATAGTTTAATGTCACCACTTAACTTACTATTTGTCACCTTTAAAATTGAGAAATTTGAAAGCATACTGTCAGACTTTATCCTAAATTTCACTAATAAATATTGTCATCAACCACAATTGACTCATTTTCAAAGCATATACTAAACTTAATGGACATTTCAGAAAGAAACAGTGGTATTGGGTAGGGGACATTACACACGAGGTCTCCCTGGAATTATTGCTATATATTAATTTACATGACAACATTCATTTTCAAATATTAAAATACTTTTTATTATAACTAGTGATTGTGTTCTGATTGTTCTCTACTTTTTAATTGCTCTTAAAACATACTTTCCAGGTACCTTTTATGTAGAAAAATAACATTTCATAGGGCAATGGTTTAATTATCAAGATTACACATTTCTAAACTATTCATATTACACTTAAAGCTTATATGAAAATAATGAGACTTACCAAGGATGGGGAATATACTAATTTATACATGACTCTCAAACTATTTCAGGACAACTCTTTTTCAATAATAATTTTTAATTCAATTGCTTAGTAGTCAATGTACTAAAAATTTGACAGACCATTGAAGAACATTATTTTCATTCATTATCTTTCGATTAAACTAAAGACCTTTTTAATGGCTCTTGAAAGGCTCACTTCCCCTTCCAGTGAAGATTACCTCCACTCATGGGGCACCTCACAGAGCACTTGACACAAAACTGTTGAAATCCCTATTTTGAGAACATCTTAGATTTGCACATATTGGCCTGCAAGACTTAAGTTTCCCTGTGGGTTTTACTGGTCTACATTGTCTCATTTATCTCAAACTAATTTAGCAGTTGTAATTTATATTTAATATACTTTGGACAATATAAGACTTACAAATGCCTAAACACAAAAACTAAAGGCAGTGAACAAGCAATTAAGGGTTACCTGCTATATTTTTCTGTCCTGGTCATCTTCCCATGTGGAGAAATAAACTTATGGGAAAATTATCAGTAGATATAAAGTATTGATAATCAGATAAAAATTGACAACTCCCAATTTGTACTTCTCTTCACTTATAGACACAGCCTTTCCTAAATTAGGACTATTTATGTGGAAAAGAGTTATGAGAACTCTTTGGTAGAGGAAGCCCATCAGACAAAAATGACAACCTATGTTTTCTAATTTCATCCCATTTAAAATGAATCTACATAATGTTTTCTGAAAACTGTATTCATTGATGTGTCTTCTACTCTTTTCTGGCTCATTGCCTTAGCAATATTCATGTAACTTAAATGGTCAAAAGAGAGCAAAAGACAAGTGAGTTTTCTGGGAAAATGTGCACATATTCCAGCTATTTCCAGGTAGCTTTATGTTGCTGTGGTGCTCACTCTCCCCTGTTCAGTATCAGTGATAGTATGGAAGTAAGATAGGACGTTAAGCCTCTGCATTTTAGGGTTAGGATTACTTTAGCAGGTATTCTCTTAAAGTTTCTATAAAATAGGCCTAAGAGCTTACAAATACAGACACACACATATACACACACACACACACACAAACACACACATACAAACACACACACACAGACACACCCTCAGGCCTATATGCATATATACACATGCACAGACTCGACTTCAATGACTCTCAGTTTTTCTGGGTAAAAAGTAATTTCTTTATAATGGTGTTTTACCTACTTTCCATAGCTGTGACAAAATCCCTTACACAAATAATTTAAAATGAGGAAGATTTATTATGGCTCATGATTTCAGAGGTTTCAGTCCTCACTGGCTAGCTCCATTGTTTCTGGGCCTGGGCTAAGGCAGAACATCATCCTGGCAGACCACAGCAAAGTAGAGCTCTTCACATGATGGAGGAAACAAAGAGAACACAGGGGATGTGCACAATATATTCTTTCAAAGGCACACTCCTAGTGACCCCCTTTCTCCAATCAAGCCCCAACACTTACTTTCCACCAGCTCTCCATAAGGACACAAAATTATGAATCCATCAATGGAGTAAGTCATAGATCGGACCAGAGCCCGTCACCTCTCAATGACTGGATCCATTGCTGGACACCAAGCCTTCAACACATAAGCCTTCTGGAGACATGTTATACTTATGCCCTAAGAAATGGTCTGTATGTTTCTTGTTGATCTGCCCACCTTTCACTTCTCTAACATCATCTGTTATCTCTTTTCCTGTCTTGAGAACTTTTAGTCACCTTCAACTATTCTAGCATTCTTGCCTCCTTAGCATTCTTAAGATATCAGCCAGGCTTCCTCGTCAAGGCCTTTTAATGGTCTTTTTTTTTTCTTTTCTGGTTAGAACACTCTGCAGATATCATATGACTGATGAATAAACCTTCATTATGCAAACGGAAAATTCACCCCATCTTCTTTTTATTCCAGGGAAAGAGTTGCATTCTTCACCCTGTTCTTATTTACTTATGACAACTGGACCACAGTCATGGAGCACCCATCTTGTGGATGGTTGTATGCCAGAGACTGGAGATCAAAGTCCCCCGTCTCTCCTTTATCCAAAGGACTCTAACGTAGGATGTCACAAAAGCAGTGTCATTATCAAATTCGGGCATCTTTTGCTTCTACTGAAATCTTTGTATTTATTTATAAAAATATATCTTGATGTATCTATATTAGAAATTCCACTGATTCTAAAGCAGATCTTATTCTTCCATCAATTTTATTTAATATAGAGTGGTTAGAAGGAGTTGTATAACTTAAAGGACTAAGGTACTCTTTCTAATGTTCTAGTTCTTTGGAGAAAAGAATTATCTTTTTGTTAACATAAAGACAGATGCGGAACTAGTGCTTTGAAAAAAACAACAGAAATTAGATGAGGTGACTATATATCATCATTTGGTTGTTTTACTCTGACAGGGAGCTATCAGCACATCATAACTGAGAGTTTAGAAATGTAAAGTAGAATAATCAATAGCTATTTTTAAATATAAAATGTACATATTTGAATATGTGAAAACAATTTGAGTCATTTGTAAGGTAAACATTGTATGTCTCTAATACAGATGCACCT